>BSXT01001183.1:0-29744 GCA_030267785.1 Phytophthora fragariaefolia
CATTGAGCTACCCACCGCTGTCGATCTACCGGAGGAGTTAGAGAACGCTGGTAAGTTCGGTCCTGCCTCTACGCTAAGCAACAATGCTTCAGTTGGCAGTGCCAACTCGGTTGTTGCGCTGTAGATCAGTTTGGATAGTAGCACCGTTCCACCATAAACCTGATTAAACTGCACATACTCTCGATAATTAGCGGTACAGTGTGTTGGTCGTCGCAGCATGAGCGTAGTGATGCGTTGTACTTACATCAGTCATTGTCTGCCAAACAGCAAATATTCAGTCCGTTCATGGATCAGATCCGTTCTGTATCTGACCACAAACAAAATCTACCAGACCAATGTATTCCCACCCAACTAGCGAGCACAAAATATATTGTGCGAAATATCGGTGATATTCACATTTGGACTCGGATACCGGTAATCAAATTAATTTACTTTCAATTGAGTAGCCATTGATTGTGTCGTGGGTGACAAACGATAGATTGCTTGTTTGTTACCATTAGGATAGCTCTTCTTAAACGCCAACTAAACCCGTTGTGCCGCTGTTTGCACCACTTCAGATATGAACGCGAGTGGTCTGAAATATTGTACTTTGTACTAAGTATTTTTGTAATAGTACTAGTACTATTGTTTCCATGAAGTGCTATCGGAATTTGTACTGGTACTGCTTAGATGCCACGATGTTCCTCCTGGTCAACAACATCCAGTGGCTCGAAGCTTCGAAGACTCTCAAAATATCGTTGCTCCTCTAGCATGAGAAATAAGACCAAAGTCAACAATTTGAGATTTTAGTGCAGATCTGTCCTATCGCAACTCAATTCAATCCTTTACTCTCTAAATCGAGCAGTAGGCGTGTCGTTCACCCCACAGTCATGGGAACAGGAGCAAGTTTAGCTGAATCCCATCCCAATTGCTATTTTTGAAATCTAATATAGGGATTACTGCACACAAGAGCACGATTTTTGAATGACTAGTAGGTCTGGCTGACTAGTTAGCGTCCACTAGGTCAGCCAGACCTAGTTAGCGTCCACCGGGCTCATGCCCATGCCCACAGTCTTCCATGCCTTCGATTTGGGGATCGCTGTCGCTTGAATTGGTTAGTGTTGGTGTCGTTCGGCTCCAATTCAATGGCGGTCAGTATCCCTCCTTTTCATTAAATACAGCCTTATTACAGCCACTCAAACGCTGCACCCCATTCATTTATGTGATGACACACTTAGCATTTTCCTTTTGATACCATGGGGAGGGCGTCGTTACCGGAGACTCTCCGAATGCTTGAGCTCGTTGAGTAGTTGCTACCTTTTGACAATACTCTCTACAGCTGGAGTACAATAGCAAGCTTCCTGAAGGCGGAATACCACGTGCTTCTGACTCAATAAAGCGGAAGCATCTTGCAAATGAAGCTAGTAAAAGCTTGAGGAAGTGATACAGTATCTAGAAAACTTGTATAGCACCTGGAATCGTGCCAATCAGAGTGTTGGTCTTGTAGACTAGCAACCGTCAGGCGGTGACGTTCTGTGATGCGTCGAAGCAGCAATAGCAAGAACTGCCTGTGGCAACGACTTCTACGGCAGTGAGCTCTGTACGCAACAACCACATCCTTCACGTTCATCAAGTTAATATTAAAACTAAACTGTCGCGCTCAAGCGGCAGTGGTTTTGCGCTAGTATCTGAAGGTCATTTTGCACCAGCGCTCGTGAACATGCTCGTAAATACCAGGGGTAGGGGACCAATGGAGGACTTCAGAAAATATCACAAATCCCAAATGAAGCGCTCGCAAATCCGACAGCAAAACCGAGGGTTAGGTGACGCAAATTCAAACAGATTTAATCTGTTTGCAGACAGATTTAATTTGTTTGCGTGCGAATGTGCGTCACCTAACCTCGATTTCCCAAAATTTTGGGGTCTCCGCAATTTGCTACCACGCAAACTCAATTCTCGTGGTGGCCATCCAGACTTCACTGGACAGCAGGCGGCGTTGCCGTGCTCTACAATGTTGTGTCTGTCATTATCCTGGCCAGAGGCAAAGGCTGGGCAACACCACAGACTCTATACATGCTCGGTATTGTTGAGCAGATCCTGCCTTTCGGCTCGAACCAGTGGAACGCGGTCCAACTTCAGTACAACACAAACTTGCGCTTCCATGTGCGTGATGCCAAGTGTGTAGTAGTGCAACACGCACCCTAGAACAGCATGTAGGAATCGTAGTTTTGGGGGTCGGCCTCGTTGTCCAGGGCGCCGTTTGAACTTGTAGAACTTGGAGAATTCACCCAGCACTATCGTAAACGAAGCTGGTGGCAGCAAAACAGCAGCCACAAAGCTGCCTGGGTGACCTTCGTCGTAGGGCCGCTGCCATGCAGAGTTTACCGGGTCGTGGATACTTGCCACTGTTAGATAGCTTCTTTCTGAAATGCTATTACGAATGATATACAGTAGCAAAAGCTTCTTGAAACGTTGGTGGCGTGCAGCCTTCTCTACGATGATCACGTTCATCGCCAAATGACCGCTCAAAAACACCAGCCAACGTAAAACGGCTATGCATGATACCCATTTCAAGATCAAAACAAGAATTACTAAGATCAAAACAAGAAAACGTGTAATAAGATAAAGATGTGCATTCCTATTGTATCAACCAATCAAATCACTCAATTTGTATAAAAACAGTACCGTGGCGGCACTACAATGATAAACATATGGTTTATATACCACCACCAGCTTGAGCGGTGTTTGCCCTTCGCATAATCTTCGCAGATACAGTAGATATTAGACTGTACCCTGTACTATGAAGTATAGTACATACCAGTAACAATTATTGCATTTATTGTATATTGCAGACTAAAACTGTATACAGTCATGTGAGACCATCCAAATACCACAAACTTCGCAACTCGCTTCCAACGACACAAGGCCAAAGCCCCGATCCACCATCCTCGCTTTCCGTAATAGCTTTCTGCAAACATGCGCCTCAACCACGTTCTGCCGATGTCGTCGCAACCCTTGATGCTACCACGGCAGCCGGTCACACACAGGCGACTGTAGTACAAGCTGTGGATCTAGCTGGTGCTCGCGAGAGCTTCGGAGACGGGCAGCGATTCCTCAGAACGAACAGCAAGAAGAGCACTGGCGTCGATGAAGACAAGGAAGAGAGAATGTTTCAGACTGCCAAAATTATGGCCAGGCTTCAATTTGCTAAATCGATCGATGATGTAGGCCCGATTCTTCGAGACGTCCGTGATTACGACGTCATCAAGAAACTCTTCGGCTATGTTGAGCCTCATATGAAACAGGCGCTCCCGGGATTTCACAAGGATATTTCCTATGAAAACTTTGACGATTTACTGCAAGCATCCACTTTGTCGAACGAAGTGAAGGCGATACTTACGACTATTTTCTCGAAATATTGGAATGCCACTCATTAAACAGCCGCCACTTGAGATTGATAGCCTGACTACAGTCTTCGAATACACATTACTAGCAGATCTTTGCTGGCATTCGGTGTATTATATGATTACGTGTTTGCTGGCATTCAGTGTATGCAGGTTTCGGGCTGGAGTATGCCCTGAAACAGACAGCTCTTGGCGACGCACTTAAGTGGTTTGCAGTCTTGGTAATTTCAGTTGTTGTCGTGGCAAGCGCTGCTAATACTGTACGGTAACCTCCCTTTGGGGTCATATACGGTACAGATCTGGTTTAGGAACAGGACATCACTGGGGGTTTCACCCCCAGACCCCCGCAGTAGAAAAACTAATTCCAGCGAAGGCAATGGGTCCGTTCGCCGGAATGCTCGGCGCTCGGCCCGCCTCCGCAAATACCGCGCGGCCCTGCTTCGCGGGCACCCCGCGCGGGTTTGCTGCTGCTACGCGACTTCGCAACCGCTCACTTCCGATGCATACAAATCCTAAGTGAAAAACCTGTTCCTAAAACCAGATCTGTACCGTATATGACCCCAAATGAATTCTTCCGCTAATAATGCGGAAGGCCGAACGATACGAAATACTGCTACGCGTGTAGGTGCTGCTCCGCTGGAATAGCGACCTGCTGGCCATGTCGGTGCCGTCACCAGAGACATTCACCTTCGCATGCAACACAGGGTCTGTACATTCGTACCGCTTCTTTATACTGCTGCTGCTGCTGCAGCGATAGCAGGAACTCAGCAGTGTAAAGGCTGCAATGAGCTGTTTCCACTGGTTCATTTTGCATGTGGTGGACTGAACACTTGTGAAATCGCGGGAGGACGAAATTTCGGCATACAGTAGTTTACTGTCAGTTTGGCGTTGTTTGACCGTGTGCAGAGTGAAATGACAACGTCTCTGTTTCAGTCAGTTTTCGGCAATTTGACTAAAAACGTATACAGACAAACCTCTCGAGATTAATAGCGTCGGGAACCCACATTTATTGTTACTCGGAGGTATTGTAATTGAGATTTGTGCTCTTTTGCTGGTACAATAGCTTTTCAATTGACTGGAGGAGCTCATTTCACAACAGCTTCTCTTCGCTTGCGATGACGTCCCTCCCAAGTGCACCTGGTCCCGTATCACGCTCACAAATGCCCAGCGGTTCCAGATATGCCATCACCGCGAGGAAAACCGGCGATTACGCAGACGGAGCTCTCCGATTTTGGGTCTATAATGTGTTCAACTTCCACATCGACCTTCGCAAGCAACAGTAAGCCATATTCTCAAACAAAAGAAGCATCTAGAATCACTTCCAACTGAGATGCTTACCACGAAGACCCGCCGCCAAGTGCACTTTCCGGAGCTGGATTCTGTGTTGGCAAGCTGGATCTCCTGGTATGAGGATAAAGACCCAATGCATCGGGTGTCTCTCTGAAATTTCTTTGGTCGTGCTTCTTAAAATTTTCAGTATCCATAGTTAAGCACCTCTAAGTACCAATATTTGGGTTCATCGTATCACTATTTAATTCGCAGTTCGAAGTCGTTTGGGTTGTTTTTCGGATGTCATAAAGTGACATTGGTGCAACATTGCCTACGCGAGGATGTCATCGTGTAACATAGGTCCAACACTATGTAGCCAATATCCTCCAGGCCTTATCACGTTTTTCTAGAACAGTTGCTAGTTATCGTGTGGGTCATTGCAGACGCGCTGTCCGCATCGCAACAGGCTAGTGTGTCATCATGATGCTGGTAATGACTTTGAAATTGTAACAGTCGGGCAGTACGAGCGAATACGAGTTGCGTCAGTAAGCAAGAAGAGTGCCATGTCAGTGACGGACGTGTGTGCAATACCGAGGTGGTAGAACGCATGATGAGGCAGGCGGCAAACGAGCGACGAAGCCACGCCCCAAGGGTTGACGTTGTGGTGTGTTGAACTACCACGTGGTGGTAGTATACGTGAACGGTTTGTGGGCGAGCCAACAGCGCACACGGAGGCTTTGGGCTCACTTTGAAAATTACCATTTGACTGGGACGTTCGGGGTGGCTTCCGAATGAGGCTCTAGTCGAAACGAGCGACGCGTCTGAAAACGTACGGTGAGGCGAGCGAGTAGGACGGGAGCGTCACGGAACCTCGAGTGTATTGATGAGCGGAGGTCGGCTAGGTTTCAGGCGGTGCGGCACGTGAACGGAGGCGGACGCGGACTCGGAGGTCTGTAGTCGTCATAGTAACAGCCAGCGCGGAATCTGGGGACAGTTAGACGGACTGGTCACGCGAGGCACGGTTGGTGTACGTGTACGTGAACGTGAACGAAAGCTAGAACGCGAACGAGAACGAGTGTAGAGTTGAGTAGCTAGCTTTATTAACTGGGGTTGAGCTAACGCTCTATGCAGCGGGGCTGCCGTAGCGTGCGTCAGAGGAAGACGTAGACTCACCGAGTCTGAGTACGAGTCCGTACGATCCCTATCTACGGACTCCTAGAGTCTAAAGCCTTAACGCCAAGGCAACTAGACGCTACGTGTCTTTTTCCAAACCGATTTATTTATTGCTTAAGTACGGCAATGCCGCACGACGCGAACCTATGTAGTTTTACTATCTACCATAGTAAAACCTAATCAAATGTATCCTGACTGGCTCACGAGCCACCTACTGTTTATTTGTTATCTTTTTGGATCCAGTACTGATATTTGGTTAATATCAAGTACTGTTCTGTTAATATGTGTCAGACACACCTGTGTGTTCCACACTGTAACCTCGTGTGTATCACACAGTAACCTTGTGTGACACACACCGTGTAACCCCGTTACACTCTAATAAAATAGGAGCGGTCGTGGTAGCACGGACGATCCAGCAGGTGGAGATTCTGTGATCTCCGACGGCCAGTACGGTGTTGATACGACGGTCGACTCACTTAAAAACCCATAGCGTGAGTATAAGATCTGCCCAGCGGTCCGGGCAAGATAAGAGGACCAGCACATGATGGTCATACAGGGGCGATACAATAACGTGTCGAGATGTTCCCCGACGGCGAAGAACGTAGCGATGACGAGTCTGACGCCGACACGTACTAAGGCTACCACTAAGTCCGGAAAAACCAAGCGCGTCATGAGGCGTAAGACCAAAGATACACTGGCACGAAGTGATAATGATGACGAAGAGGAGGACGGTTCAGACGTCCGAGATTCCCCTCCCGCGAATGAGGTGTGTCCTGAGACGAGTAAGGCGGCGCCTGCGGCGGAAGACGCGGTGACTACAGCGACGGTGGCGCCGGCAATGACGCAGGACGAAGCCAAGGCGGAAACGCCACGAGCCGTCACGGAGGCGGCGCTAACGCCAGACGAGCGGCAAGACGAAAAAAGCGCAGTAGCAGCGACTGTGACGGAGGTAGCGGCACTGGCCTCCGCCTTTAACCAGTTGACGACGGTGGTGGCGGGGCTACAGGCTCGCGTGGACGAAGGCGGTAGGCCCTCAGCACCATGACCAACGAGCAGCGAAGAAGATGAAGTAGCGGTTACGCGGCACGAGATGGCGGCAGCGGTAAGTCGTACCGAGATGGGAGAACGGGCAGCAGCACCGGAGCTCGCAGCCATGGCAACAGCTGTGGGGCAGCTGGCAGCAATGGTAACACGGCTGCATAGCTTTATCCACCGCCTCCTCGAGCGTCTTCGGCTTCGGCTCTTGTCGGACTAACTTCCTCGTGGTCTTGTCTAAGCAGCGGTAGAACTGTGCCAACGATACTCTCTCACTCACGTTGTTACGACCCACCACGTCGCGCAATCTCGCTGCGAAGTCGGCATATGTCTCGCCGGGCATCATAGGTCTCATGCTGACACGCCATTCAGCTGCCGAATTGTCCTTCTTTTCTCCATAGCGTCGCGAGAGGGATCGTTTCAAAGTACTCCACATCCTCTTTTGCTTCGGCAGCTGGCGGTTCATATTGACCCACCATCTGGCAGCATTCTCCATCAACTTGTTGCCCAAGATGTAGTATAGAGCCGAGTCAGCCCCCTTGCCGCGTCCTGATTCCCCCGCATCTTTAAGAGCTAAGTCGACGCGGTCAATCCAAGTAAACATATAGACTTTTGGTGAAGGGGTGAATGTAGGCAGTTCCAGAACCTTCGCGCTCTTGCGCCGGGGTTGCCTCTCTCGCCGCTCCCCTCGTTCTCGTCGCTCCCGCCGCACACTTCGTCACCGCCGCACGTGCTCTTCTTCATCGGAGCCATCGTTAGACACGTCGCCGTCGCTACCGTCCTCATCGCAATCGTTCTCATCGCTACGGTCACTCGCCGTACTTTCATCATCGTTGTTGTCGCTGAAGTTCTGGACCGAGTCCGACGAGTCACCGTCATCTGGCGCTCCCGATGTCGACCTTACTCGTACTTCTCGTCATGTTCGACCAGGCGCTGACCAGTGGCCTCTCCACCGCCTTATGCAAGACCCGATGGATAACGTTTCGCAAGGGATGTTGAACGTGGGGCTACGGTGGGCCACAGTGCCAAGGCCATACTTCATACCGATGACGGGTACGATATGACCGACCATGGTGATTCCAGGTATCCGCGGACCAGGCTTACCTACGGACATGACGAGAAATGCCGATGCCCAGGGCGAGACCAACTAGTTGAGGAAGGACGTGGAGCATGCGGCGCTCTTCATGAATCCGCAGGGTGTCTACAACGCGGTGACGGGCACGTGGAACCGACCACCAGGCCACGTGTGGAATGTCAAGTACTGGTACGAGCCGAAGAATGCTGAGCGGAAGCGGACGGCCATGACGTCGCCTGCAAGTGGTCAAACGGCGAGCAAGAAAAAAGCGAAAGTCAGGTCGAAGCGCGAGACCGTCGAGTCGATCAGCGACGAGTCGGACGCCAAGCCGAGAAAGACGAAGCTGAAGGCGGTCGTGAAGCAGACGACCGGCGCCAAGCGACGAGTCGAGATGATGCAGCTCCCGGAGCTGACGCGTCCAGTTCACTGTCCTCAGTGACTGGCTCCTTTTTAATCAACTTGTGTGTCGACAATTGTCGACACGACCACGTCACTATTGACGCTTCGTGAGCCCTCAAATCTGATCGGATCTGAGTTTTCTGATTCGGCTCACACTTTTCTCTGACGACTCGCTCAGTCGTTAGTGTTCGCGTGGGGATATCGGAGGCAGCTGCACCTTGCGCTGCCTCTGCTGGGGGGTTGCATGTACCGCGAGGTGCATGTGCTGCGCCGACAGGTACATCGCTCTCTGTCGCGCTGCTACTCCCGAAGTACACGATCGTGCGCTTCGCCCAGTCGATCACTGGATCATGCCGTGCAAGCCACGGCATGCCCAACACCATGACGTCTAGATCAAGCACGATAAGTTCGTCCATGAACTTCTTCTCTCGATACGAGAAGTGTATGCGTACGACACGCTTCTCGGTTCTAACAACGACAACCGTTGCTAGTCTTACTTCCAACAGACTTTGAGGTAGTGTTACTTCCTCGAAGTCAAGCCTCGCTAGGCTCTGTAGTCGAACACAGTTGTTCGACGACCCACAATCCACTGATGCACGAAGAGACCTCTCTCTCTTCGAGTTAACCTACAGGATGACAAGGTTAAGCTTGCCATCTTGTTTGTTGCAGTGAGAATGACTCTCACTGGGGGCAGCAGTCCTTGAAACAGCGCGTCCGATGTCGACACGCCCAACTGCATCATCAGCAGGGGGCCACGCGCCTGCTTGTCGTCTTAGTTCTTTTATTGCCCGTGGCGATACCCGGTATCGTCATGCCGGCCCTTGACCGCGTGCACAGGCACTGTGCACTCACGGGTGTAGTGACCGTTGCTTCCACACCGGAACCAACGGACATTTGTTGATCCACGATGCTGCTGAGATCCAGCAGCTGTCGAGAGGTTCATCGGTTCTGGAAATCCTGACGGCTTCACCACCGGTCGCGGTATTGGCCGCGGGACGTTCGCATGCAGTTTAGCCTGACGCAGACTAAACTCCTCTTGCATGGCGAGCGTGATCGCTGCCTCGAGAGTACTTGGGTACTCTCGGAAGATAGGTCTTCACAGGCCCATCTCTAAGGCCCTTCATGAACGTGGCGACCTGTGTCGCCTCGTCTATCGGGTTGGCCACGATGTTCCAGACCAAGTACCGCGCTCTTTGAGCATAAGCATGCACGTCATGCATACCTTGTTGCAGATCGAGGAACTCACCCTCGGTCTGAACTCCTTCTGCGGGGACTCAAACGCTTGTATGAGATCCTCCTTAAACACCTCGTACGTGCTAAAGCACGTAGGGTCAGTGAGTCGGTGTCCATACGCCCAACTTCTTGCTCGTCCGCCAAGGCATGACATGGTGAACGCAACCTTCGACAACGGGTCGACGATACGTCGAGTTATTAAATGGCAGTGTCGACTTCGACAAGCCAATGGAGGAGAGGCTCACCCTCTCTTCCAACGTAGAGTTCACGTGGAGTTTCAGCGACTCCACACGGGGTGTGGACGGAGTCGACACCGTAACGCGAGCAGCGACCTCGCGCAGTTCCTTCATGATGAAATCCAGAGCAACTCCGCCTTGCTCTGTTGGCGATAGCGTGCGCAACATCGTTGCTACCGCTGCTTCTCCAATGACTGTCGCCAGTCGTTGGAGCACCTCCCACTCTCGATCCGCCAGGTGGGGACAGTCTTCGCGTGCAACGTGTGTTGCAGTCGCGCTTGGGCTACCGGTGGACATGTTCGTGTCCACTGACATGCCCTCAGCCCCGCGTTCGTATTTCATACGAATGTGTAATTAGTGGTCGTTGGACGGACTACAAAGTGCTACCAGGTGTAGTGGGCTTACTTAGCTCACTACTTTAGCTTACACGTGTGCGCACGTGTATGAGGAAGCGTAGGTGTAATTAACTCAGATTCAGTATACTTGACTCCTCAAGTATAGTTATATCTAAATTAAGATAATTAATAACCTTTTGTGGTAAAACGAGAACTGAATTGAATGTTAACTTTGGTATTTCCTCCTAAAACTCATATCTGTAAAGAGAGGATCTTCCAACGAGGGGTTGGCA
Organism: Phytophthora fragariaefolia; assembly: GCA_030267785.1. Taxonomy (NCBI): domain Eukaryota; phylum Oomycota; class Peronosporomycetes; order Peronosporales; family Peronosporaceae; genus Phytophthora; species Phytophthora fragariaefolia. Next base: position 10,432 of record BSXT01001183.1, read on the forward strand.
GAAACGCTGTCCTAATACATGTTCCTTATTGGTAGATATTTATTGCTTTCTACCAATAGTGTTGTTCCCTACTATGAATGGTGCGTACACTGCAATGTGGCCCACCCGAATGTATCCATTAGTGCGTGTTGCGTTAATGTGGAGGTTGACCGAATGTGTAGCCCCATTACAAGCAGATTGATGAGGACTGCTGAATGACGCTGCAGTAGCTGCGCGACCGTCTCCAGTCCGACCATGGTGTCGATGTGAGCGTGGCGTCAGTTCATTGCGCGCTCCAAGGCAGGTTGCACTCGACGAAGCGCCTGCGCATTGAGAAGGAGACGATGAACTCAAATGTCAACAAGGAGAAACGCAAGAGCTTCGTCATAGAGCTGAACAAGCACATCAAGAATGGCCACATGGTAGTTTTTCAAGGCGAGACAAACTTTAATTTATATTTATCTAGAGATGAAGGTTGGCCGCGCATTGGAGAGCGCACTGTAGTCCAGCTACCGCCGTCAAGAGGCAGCAATCTGCACGTCCAAGGCGGCGTCTCAAGCGGGTCTGGGTTGGTACTGCTGCAGCCACACGAGGGATCCGTCAATGAGCAGGAGAATGCGTGCTTCATGGAGGATCTCTTCGTCGCCGCGCTCCGATCGGAGGAGTATGAGGAGCTGCAGCCAGCCAAGGTAGTGGTCGTGACTGACAACACACTTGCGTGCAGCGAGGTGGAGAAGCTGGCGCGCGAGTACCTGGCCGCGGATGGCATCGTGAACCTGAACAAGTTGGTCGTCTTGCGCCTAGGTCCCTACAGCCCGATGCAGAACCCCATTGAGGAGTGCTGGAACTCGCTTATGGCCAAGATGCGTCGGTTCATGGCCGAGAGAAAGCAAGAGGTTTTGGTGCGTGGCGAATATTCACGCTCACGGAGCATCGCATGAAGTTGATGAAGAAGGCAGTGGGGTTAAGCGAGAAGGTAGTTACTGCTCGACTTGTGCGGCGTTATGAGAGACACTACCTACGCCATTGCTTCGCAGCGGAGAGGGGGGACCACGTGGAGCTGGGCGCATAGCCTAGTTTGCCGTTTGCTTGAAAACGGTACGCATCCCTTTTGTTTTTTGCGCTAGTACACAAAATCCCATTTTGCAGAGTGATTTGAACATTTTGAGACTTGGGTGGGAAATGATGTACATTTCTATCACTGAGTCAGTGCTTTGCAGTGTTTCAACTCGGTTTGATAAATCTCAGTGAAAATCACTACACCTTTGCCCGGCCAAACTCGGACTAAACAACAAGCAAACTCGTACGATGGTAAAATACGCACTCGGGTGAGGTGTAATCTACGCCAAAAGTTGAAAAAGAGCTAGCAAACCCGGAATGGCCACGTGCAAACTCGGAAACGAGTCACACAAACGGCGCTTGACTTCCGACTTGAAGGCGCTGAAGCACCCCTGGATGGGATTACACATCGGAGAGTAAGAGTCCAGTCTTAACAACTCCATGTTGTCGTGCTCGACAACGTGCTGTTCTTTTTTGTGTGCTGGTGCGTTGTCGAGGACGATGATGATCATCTTGTCGCTAAAGCTTGCTAGGAACACCTCGGACGCTTTCACTTCCTGGTAGATCTCTTCTGCGAACTCGGCGTTGCAGTCGATCGGTAGCCCGAGCGCCTCTCTTGGCTCCACCTTGGTTAAGAGTGCAGTATACGTTGTAGCTCGTCTCATCGTAGTAAAATACGCGGTTGCCCTTGATTTGATGCTCCAGCAGGGTTTTTTTCGCGAAGGTTGCCCGCTTCGTCTTGCTGGCGTCGTTATTGCAAGTTGACGGTTCAATACGAATCTGCTTGACAGTGTAGGTCAGCCACACCAAATGCGGGCTAATCGTGATAGTTAATAGCTTTAGACCGATGTATAGGAACAGCATGCTTGCCATCGCAGCCATAGTGTAGCCCTCCAGGAGCTGCAAGACCTCAGCTGTGGTCAGCACGGTAGATGTCGAGCACCCGTTGGCGCTCCAGCTCAGTGTGCGGTGACTGGTGAGGGGGTTGGCTGGGTATCTGCCCGGCGGAGAAGATTTGAAAGTGAAAGAGACGGTCGAGATACACTTCCCGCTCCACTCCGTCGGTCATTTGTTTTGGTGCGCGCGCGAAGTCCCCGCTCGTTCCGAGTTTGCTAGTGACCATTCCGGGTTTGCTTGCTCTTTTTCAACTTTTGGCGTAAATTGCACCTAACCCGAGTGCATATTTTACCATCGTCCGAGTTTGGCCGGGCAAAGGTGTAGACCTAGGTCTGAAAAAGGATTGCCGTGATTAGGGTCCAAATTGGAATTTGACTACTACGCGGTGAGCTGTGCAACAAGGCAAAAACAAGGTTCGACATTTTAGGGTATCCATCTCTCGGCCGAGAGCTGACGAAGGGATCGATATTGAAAGAGCTGAAAATATATGAGCAATCGTTCACTTGGTCGTGCGTGCACGAACCGCGCGAATTCTCTCTGCTTTTCACTGAGTCGTTGCATGTCATCTCGCCACCGATCATCACGGCTCGCTCCACCCCCAGCACCCGATCCTCGGCCCGCTTTGGCCCGACTTCGAGCTCTCCTCGTCACGAGGAAGCCTAGAAAGAGACGCGCAATTGAGGAGATTGGAGCCGAGAGGTGAGCATGTCGTCTTGAAGCTACAGATACCACTGAGAAACTGAAATCCATATACATCTTGTACCCTGTCTAAATCACGCAGACCAGACGTATAACTTTCAAGGAAAGATGGACCATATGCGATGAAGATTTGAACTGATATAAGCAATTGACTGTAATACTCGATTGCAGTTTCAATAACCTTTCAGAGGTTGGAAGGTCCACCCTTTTCAGTTTCTCTGCGGTATTTGTAATCGACGATCTCGAAACTACAGACAAACCTCTCGAGATCGAGATCTCAATCAGTAATACACCCGTAACACTGATAAAATGTGGGCTCCCGATGACGGACACAAGGCACCACATACAAATCTAAGTACAGTGGTGCACCTCGTTTTCCGGCGGGGTGGACCATATCAAATCTGCCAGTATAATCAATGTGTGGGAAAACTGCGACTCGTTATATGTAATGGGTTATACTAACCTAATTAAGTAAAACTATAAAACGCGCACATCCATCTTCGATGTAATACCTGACCGGCGCTAATAATTCTGAATAGTCCTCTTCGATACATCCGCCTAGCCTTCCCAGCACAAATTAATCGCAGTGTATATGTTCGCGGGTGAATACTGCTCCCGTCAGTAGAACATGTTCAGCTCTACCTCTTGCTTATTGCATTTGTAGTGGTCCTTGAGGCTCTTAATGCGCCTTGATCCATCGGCTGCATAGGTGGTAGTGTTCGGTGGCAGCTTGTGAGCTACTGCGCCAGTTAGATCAGCCGGTTCATCATTGCGGCTTGCGTGTCATGGTAGTCGGAGCCAAAAACAGCTAAAGTAAGCATTCGTGTCGAGGCGTTTGGAGTCATGAATGTGGTTAATTGATCGGAAGGGGATGGGTTGGCTACTTCCGCAAATCATGTAGCGTAATCATACATTTGTGCAGGTTATCAATACATACCGGGGCCGAAAACGAGGTGCACCACTGTAAATGGGGACCTCTATCCTCTCTATACACTGAATAGTAATACGAGGAACCCAAATATTGATACTTAAAGGTACTTAACTATGGAAATTGACTATTTGGAGAAACACTCATTTCACAACAGCTTCTCTTCTGCTCGCGATGACGTCCCCACCCTAGTGCCCTCGGTCCCGTATCACGTTCACAATCCCCCAGCGGTTGCAGATATGCCGTCACCGCAAGGAAAATTCGTCGATGACGCAGACGGAGCTCTCCGATTAGGCATATAATGGGTTCAAGCTTCCACGCCGACCGTCATAGTAACTGTAAGCCAGATCATCAAACAAAAGAAGCATCTAGAACCACTTCCGATTGAGCTGCTTGCCTCGAACCCCCCCCGCAAGTGCACTTTCCAGAGCTAGGTTCTGTACTGGCAAGCTGGGTTTCCTCGTATGAGGAGAAAGGCCTAAGGCGTCAGGACATTTCTTTGACCGCTCCGCCAGTCAATTGAAAAGCTATTGTACCAGCAAATGGGCACAGCTCTCAGTAACATTACCTCCGAGTAACAATAAAAAGCCCGACGCAATTGATATCGAGAGGTTTGTCTGTACGGCTCGAGATTGCTGATGCAGTGCCAGAGTACCGCATACTAGATTTTGATCGTCACTTTTCACAGGACGAAAATCGCCGTCTGCCCATTTAATCAGTAAATAAAGGGAGTAGCTGAGCTTGTGTCATCTGCATGGTATTCTCGATCAGAAGCAGGCGGGCTAGTGAACAAAGGTTGTGCTTGGGGCAACTAGGGCCTACCGTGCTGCACGGCGTGCAGGGAAGGCAGCTTCTGATTTCGAGGTCTACTGATTTATGGGAATTCCTCGTTAAAGTTAAAAACACCAAAACAGTTACGTACTGGCCCCCCCCGGCTCCGTTAGAAACGTTTCTTACTGCTCGGCTTCACGTCCAAGCGGCGGCAATGACCCGCGTCTCGAGCTCGTCGCCGCGCGCGCGGTTCGACTGGGAGGCGGCGGTGGCGCGTGACCCGGACCTGCAGCGCATCGACGCGTTCGTGCAGCGCACGATCGCCAAGCTGCCGGGCGGCGCGCCGCCGGCCAGCGCGGCGCGCGGCGGCTCCCGCTACGCGCCGCCCGTCAAGTCGGAGGAGCGTGCGTTGCGCGCTCTCGGGGCTTGCTGCGTCCCCCACCCCTATTTCTAAATTGTTTGGTCCCGCGTTGATTTTTATGTCTAAATGCCGCCAGGCTCAAGCGCCGCGAGCCGTGGCCGGACCAATTCCATGCGCAGCCCCGAGTTCATCGACCCGCGCGCGTACCAGAGCGAGTCGTCCAGCGAGACGGACACGCGCGAGGTGAACCCCATGGACGAGCTCAGCGACGTCGAGTCGCACGCGTCGCAGCAGGAGCAGGAGCACGAGCAGGAGCAAGAACACGATCAAGAACAGGAGCAAGAACAGGAGCAGGAGCCGATGGACGTGGAGATGGACGCAGATGCAGCGCCGGACGAGAAGAACGTGACGGTGTGCGAGGTCTGCAGGAGCTCGCAGCGCGAGCGCGACATCGTGCTGTGCGACGACTGCGACGCCGAGTACCACGTCTTCTGTCTGGAGCCGCCGCTGCCGCAGGTGCCCGAGGGCGCGTGGCTCTGCCCCAAGTGCCGCGCCAAGTTTCCTAGCTCCGAGGCTGCGTCCGGCGCGGCTGATGGCGTGCGCGTCAAGGCGGAGAGCGTGCGCGCGGCTGCCGGCGGAGCTGGGGCTGCGGCCGACGCGCACACGAGAGAAGCAGCGCCGACTAGCGGCAGTGCACAGGACAGAGCAGCAGACGGACCGACGTCCATCCCGGTGAGCGCTCCATGGGGCATGCTGGAATCGGCGAGGAGGGTGCTGAAACGCGCGCGGTTTGTGGTTGTCTTGTGCTGCTGTGTGTGTGCGTGTGCGTATGCAGATCGTGCAGGCTCTGGAGGGAAACCCAGACTCGAGCAACTTGCTGCTGGTTCATGCGTGCAATTGCGACGACGTCAAGTGCGCAGACCCGGAGTTCCATGAGTTCTGCCCTCACATGAAGCGCTTCCTGCGCAGTGTATGCTGGGCGTCACACAGTGACAAGTGGCGCTCATATAAGCTCGCGCGCGTCACGGCTGAGCTGTTTGCGTACCACGCGATGAGCTGCAAGCTGGAGCAGTGCAATGTCCCGCTTTGCGTCAAAATCCGTGAAGAAGAAATTGTTTAAGGCTACGGACCGTGTATTATCCCGAAGACACTAATAAGTAACCGGTCTGAGGATTTTGAAGGGTCCTGCGAATAGCAACGAGGTTATGATATAACGCACTCATTCATTTGGGAAACCGAAGTGGACTTAAGTAGCCACTTGGATGGGGTCTTGTTTTGCTGCGCAGTGGTGACGCTGGCTTCAATGGTGATGCGGCGGTTACAGCGTGGACCCACGCGTAATTGTCGCTCTGCGAGACCTCCCACGTTGCGAGTATATCCCTATAGTTATTGGGGAGTTTAAATTGATACCGGTTTTCAGGCTTGAAGGGAGAGCGACGATTCCGTCGCCGACGCAAGATGGAGGGCGGCACGATCTTCATAGCAGGAACCATGCCCAAAGGTGACGAAGAGACCGATTCCTCCTCTTTTTCCACACCCAGGATGTTGGCATTAGTTGGACTCAAATTTATGGGTGATGTTGCAGTTATCGAGGCTCTCATTCCGGGTTTCAAGGCCATGCTGAACCTTGGTTCTTGCTTCTTGAGCTCAAGCAACATTTCATCCACGACTTCCAGCTGATTTGTGGGGCGCAATTCAAAGCCGCATCCTTGCTTAATTGCCACACTCTTCTTTAGCAGAAGGAGCGCATTCATCAGAGTAGTCTGTGTCGGGAGCACGGGAGTTGTTCGCGTGGTTTCACTTGGTGCGATTGAGTAGTGAATCCCCTCGCTCTCCACAATTTCTCGGGTTGCGAGATTTAGAGAAAGACTGCAGCATATTGCGCCATCGTGGTCACCACCAAGCAGCAAGAAAATATGGAGCGTCTTGCTGCTGCGTGGCGGCTCATGCGCCCGCGTCGATACTGCATTTGCTTTGTCATTGTGCTCGAAGCTCTTGCTGTTTCGTTGATCGATGTTCAAGTCTTCACTTCGAGGAGTGAAAGAGCCCGTCGTCGCCGTTATTTCATGATCATCATCAGAACTGCTCTTGCTGCTGATACTGCTTGTCGAGCATTGAGAATGGGGGCTTGACTCCATCGAATGCATCACCAACCCATGGTTATCCGAGTCGGTAGTCACTATGCCATTTAATTTTCCTTTTGTCGACAATTTACGATGCATCTCCGACTTCTTTTTGATTGACGTTGGGGCAAGATGATTTAGACGATTCTTGGACCCACCTCGATGTTTGTTAATAATCAGCGCGTGGGGCGAGGAACCACTAGTACCTGCCCCAGGAGTCTGCGATGTTATTGATCTTCGGGATCGAGTCGCTCTCATCTTTTTCCCTCGTTCTTTGATTAAAGAAGCATGGCTATGAGGAGGAGTATCTTGTGAGTTAGCGGCGTGTTCAAGATCATCAATATTAGTGCCATCATTCGCCACATCCTGGATGGTGGTAGACATTAGCCCAGGCTTAGATGCCAACGTGGTATCATCCTCTGCATTCCGATCGGGGTTATTCGCTATCTTCATTGCAGCGAGCCGAGCTGTGATTGAATACCGTCTCGAGTCACGAGCTGCTTCAATGGCTTGAAGTAGCTGTGCTAGTGTCATTTCACCACCCATTTCTGACGTTAGACCATTCGAAGCAGCCAATTTGGCCAAAACCGCGTACGGGTCAGGGAGGTCTGGGTGTCTACCTACGCTAGATAGTAGTGGGAAGACTTCTTGTCGTGGTACTGTGCCGCGATCAAACACGTCAAACATTTGGAATTTGTTCGAAATGACGGCGATGGTATCACGATGAAAGCTTGCGATTAAGTGATCGGGGATTTGGTAGCATTTTGTTAGTTTTTCTCGATTCCGCTCTTCGAGAGCTTTATCGCTCGCACAGTCGGCAATCACCTGCTGAAATGGTGGCAAATCTCGGAAATCGTGTTGTCTACCAGTCGATGGGTGCGGATGCAAATCCCCCAGGGTCCACAACGAAATTGCACCATCCGCAGGAAAGAGGCCTAGTATCCCCGTGTCGGCTGATATGCGATGTCCACTGACGATGGAGCTCTCAAGGAGGACCGGAAGAATTTGACGTAACGCTGCCTCGGGGTGAGCAAGCGGCGTCAACAGCATTGCACAGTTCATCAGCGCACCGCAAAAAAGTGGAAATGTGAGAGCAGGCTCGCCGTCTGCATCCAAGTACACGCGCATTTTACCCATGACAGCCTGTGCGAAAATCCGCTGGACACTTTCAACATTAAGACCTCTGGTTGATGGCATTATCGAGCCACTGCAGCTTTCGTGAAGCAATCGAGCATCCCGGAGGACTTCAATAAGCCGAGCGCAGTTAATCGAGGGTAAATTGTCTCCTGTTGTGGATGAGTCATAGAATGTGAATAATCCGTAGAGTTGATCGATCTGATTGCGAGTCAATGTTTTTAGCGCTGAGTTGTTAAGGTTCCAGTGAAATTGTGGCGTTAGTGTAGGTACTGGACATGTATTCGGTCTGGCCTCTTCGGAGTCTTCGTCACGAGGTTTCTTGACAGGTTTAACGGAGGACCGACGAAGCAGGCACGACGAACTGCCGGCATTTGTTTTCGTAGTCCACTTTTTGCCTCCCGGAGAGGGAGCAGTAGAAACTCGAGGATCCATGTTCTCACTTGTCAGTCGTTCTTGCGTTCCCAATCGAGGAACTTTCCCTTTAGCGCAATAATGGCCATTCTTGGAAGGCAGAATCGAGTATTTTTACACTCTTTCGAAGACAAGAAAATGGTCCACTCTGTGGCAACTACAATATGTGTCCGTTTGAGCTTAGTTGCATGCTGGTCGGTAATTCAACTGAAAAGTTTTTCCGTGATGTCGATTTGGTTATTCTGTTTCGAGGGAAGGTGAAGGGGACTTAGATGGCCACTGCGACAAGGCATTGCTTGGTTATGCGGATATAATGCCGGTTTCAGGGGTGACGCCGCATTTACATCGTGGACCCACTTGTCATCTCGAGGAAGTTCCCACTTTCCTAGGAGACTCCTGTAGTTGCTCGGAAGTTTGTTCTGGGGGTGAGTAGATTTTGAATCGAGCAGCCGTTTTGATTGCCGCGACGGCAGCGCACGATCGCATTCTGGCGACGCAGAGATGAGCCGTCTTGCAATTTTGGACTGCCTTGTTTTCGATATCGTGAAAGCTAAACCAAGGTGAGCTTTGCCAGGACGTGGATTTTCTACCAGTGCACTTTCCCGTGAAGTCTTAGCAATGGGACTACTATAATGCGGTTGACGTTTGTTCAGCTCGTGCAGCATATTATCCACGATATCAAGCTGGCCTGCGGGCCGTTGCTCAAAGCCACGCTGCATTCTGTTTAATACACGCTTCTTCAGCATGCGCAACGCGGTAGCCAAAGTCTTTTGAATCGGTACCACCGATGTTGTTTTTGTAGTTTCGCTAGGTCCGGTAGTGTAATAGATTCCCTCCCTTTCTGTAATTTCTCTGGTCGAAATCACGAACGACATGGTGCAGCACATTGCACCGTCGTGGTCACCACCGAGCAGCAAGAAAATGCGTATTGTCTTTCTCTTGCTTGCACTTGGTAGTTCACTAGGTACTTCATATACCTCAACCGAGATAATGCTCGATGGACTCTCCAATTGCCCTTCATGATCAGTACTAGAAGCCTGTGGAATAGTATCTGGGGCCATCGTAGCGTAACCACTATTGGCTGTATCGCTATTTGATGGCAGAGACACGAGCATGGGGTTGTCCGCTCCGGGTGAACCTGAGAGCACGGATTGTTTTGGAACTTCAGGGTTTTCGCTCAGCAAGTCGGCTGCCGCCGCTACGATGGTTTCCGCTTTGTTGCTGTCTATCGATGGCGATCTTCCAGACAGCATAGACTTTTTCTTGCTCGAGGAGGATAGACGCTGCGTGGTATGCACCTTGGGGCGCTTAGTGTGAAGCGAAGCACGATTTGGACCATCTACGCCAGAACAGTCGGGCATTTGACTAAGCGTTGATTTGCGCGGTTTCAAGACACCTCGCCTTCGCCCTTGCTCTTTAGAATCATGAAGACTTTCAGCTCCGGCAGTTTTATTCTGCTCAGAAGCATCATGCAAGCTCACCGCACTTTGGATGCCATCGCTCGTGTTCCCTTCCAATGGGAGACTCTGCCTGGCTGTTGTAAGCGCCCGATTCAGTCGGATCTTCATCGAGGCAAGTGGCGCCGTGGAAGAATGCCGCTTAGCCTCTCGTGTCACCTCGATAGCTTGGAGTAACTCTGCTAATGTCATTTCGCTCCCACGAGTAAGGCCAGAACCACTTTTGTCATCTTCTCCACTCATTGGGTTATTCGAAGCAAATAGTCTCGGAAGTACGGAATACGGATCAGGAAGGTCTGCGCGTTTGCCTATGCCCGAAAGCAGGGCAAATATCTCGTGGCGGGGCAGCACACCACGCTCCGAAACATCAAATAGTCGAAACTTTTCAGTAATGAGTGCAATCGTATCATGCTCAAACGTTGCTAGTAGGCGATCAGGAACTGCATAGTAATTTGCCACTTTCTCCTGTCTGAGCTCCTCGAGGACCTTATCACTCTCACAGTCAGCAATCACCTGTTGAAAAGCTGGCAGGTTTCGGAAATCTGGTGGTACATCTTCTGACGGAGCAAGTGAGGCTTGCGATAACTCAGGTGTCCAGCACGAAAGAGGTCCATCCGTAGGAAGGTGTCTTAACAATCCTTTCGCCGCCGGCATATGATGGTCGTTTCCAATTGAGCATTCGAGCAGCGTTGGGAGAATCTGGCGAAGGGCACCGGCAGGGTGCTCCGACCGAGCTAACAGCATCGCGCAGTTCATGATCGCACCGCAAAACTGGGAAAAGGGGAGCGCGGGCTGCTCGTCTGCGTCCAAGTATACGCGCATTTTGCCCATAGCAGCTTGGGCAAATACCTTCGCAACGTTCTCAACCTCAAGTCCCTCTGCGACAGCAGCCATACTCTCGGCGTTGTTGCTCCTTCCACTCAGCAGTCGAGCATCCCGCAGGATCTCGACGAATCGCGCGCAGTTAATCGAAGGCAATGCGTCTCCACCCGTAGACGAGTCGTAAAACTTGAACAACCCGTACAGCTCTTCAACTTGTTTTTTCGAGAGCGTGTGAAGGGCCGAGTTGTTGAGGTTCCAATGGAGATGTGGGGTCAACGTCGGTGCTGGACTAGTCCGAGGCCGGCTCACTTCTTCAAATGCTGAATGTTGGACTTTTGCATTGCGCAGCAGTCGCGAGGACGACCCCGAGCTCTTCGACCACGATTTGGCTCTTGGGCCCGTCGCAGTGCAAGCACGAGGATCCATGGCGGTTAGTCGATTGTTCTACAGTGGTCTTCCACGGCAATACAATAATAACGATAGGCACTGATCACAATAATAACGAGAGACACTGCTGACAATAATACTGTCAGCAAACATATTTAGGTAGAGCACAATACACGTCGGGTGCACCCTCCCAGTCAAATGTAGCCATGTTGGCGTTACAGCAGCACTTGGCCCCGCAGTTGTCGACACATGGGTACATTGCACTGCAGCGCCTGGCAGTGCAGCGCGTGGTGCGTGAACAGCTCGACGACCGCCGCCGCGATGGGGTACGCCTGCCAGCGCTCGCTGTGCGAGGCCCAGCAGGCCGCTCGCAGGAACCGCTTCATGTGCGAGCACAGCGCCCGGAACTCGGGCGCGCGGCACTGCACGTCGTCGCAGTTGCACGCGTGGACCAGCAGCAGGTTCGTGCGCTCCTTCTCGTCCTCGGGCACAGCGGCGTGGTACGCTGCAGACAGCTACACGAGCGGCCATGCCATGCCCGTCACTGGTTAGTGATCCCATGTCAACATGGCTACAGTAGCCATGATGGACGCCAGACTCGCTCACCTCGCTCGAGACGGCGTCTTCAGCCGCGCCGCTGGGCTGCGTCCCCGTGGACTGAATCTTCTCCTGCTTGATGCTGACGTCGGACATGGTCTCGGGTCGGCCCCAGGTGCTCGGGGGAGGCGACGGCGAGCTCGGCTTCCCCTCCGTCCCCGCGGTAGAGCGCGCTGTACCCATCTCGCTCTGACAGGCAAAAAGGATGGTACCGTGTACCCCTGTACTACGTACCCCATCGACGATTTGCAGCATCGCATACCCCTAGCCCTCGTTCAACGGCATACAACCCCCAAGTCAACGCTGGACGGCGTAACATGGCTGCCCCTGCCGAAAGAGACAGCCACGTCAGTTCCTTAAGCACGGGGGGGCTCGCTCCGCACCCCGCGCCGCCCGCCGCTCGACCCCCGGGCGCTCCTCCGGCCGCACGCATGGCGCCGTCGTGTTCCCCGCCGTCTCCCGATCCCAGCGAGCTGTCGCTCTCGTGCGTGGCGTCGCTGCTGGCGTCGCTCTGGGCCGCCGCGTGCGAGGCGCGGCAGAGCGTAACCCGGCAGCGGTTACTCTTCTTCCTGAAGCAGCATGTACCCATGTTGGAGTGGTTACCCGCGTACGACCTGCGCGAGGACCTGCAGTTCGACGTGGTGTCTGGGGTTACGGTCGGGCTCATGCTCGTCCCCCAGGAGGTCTCCCTCGCAGCCATCATGGGCGTCCCCCCGATCTACGGGTTATACACGGCCGCGGTTGTACCCATGATCTACCCGCTCTTCGGCACGTCGCGGGTGCTGAGTGTAGCCAACGGCGCCGAGGTGAGTCTTCTCGTGGGCTCGGCCATCAAGAAGGTCGAGAGCGAGGACGAGCGCGTGGCCACGGGCATCCTCCTGAGCTTCCTCAGCGGCGTCGTGCTGCTCTTCATGGGCATGTTCCGGCTCGGCGTGATCGCCGATTTTTTCTCGCGGCCGGTCATGGGCGGCTTCATCTCGGCGGGGGGGGTACTCATCATGCTCTCGCAGGTGGCGCCGTGGCTCGGGCTCGAGACCAAGAGTCGGGACCTGCCCGTGCTTACGGTGCTGGACCTGATGGAGCAGATCCCGCACCTTAACGCGCTGAGTTTGGCGCTCGGCGGCGTTTCGATCCTCGTGCTGCTTGGCATGCACGAGCTCAAGAGGCGCGTGGTGACGGAGCTCGCGAGGCTCGAGGACGACTTTGAGCACCAGTTCGCGGTTGAGACGTCCAGGGCCATGAGTCAGCTGAGCATGAGCGTGAGCTCCAGTGGCAGAGACGCCGGGGAGATGAGCGATGACGTCGACGACGTCGACGGTGACGAACGACCCGTCGTCGTGGACGACGGCGGAGACGTCGAGCTGGGGGATGTGCCGACTAAGAAACACGTGAGCAGCGGTGACGAGCATGATCACGTGGACGCGGACGTGGACGGGGCTGCCGTCTCGCCCCGCGGGTCCAGGTGGGCGGATCTGCCGGCCGTGTTCACCACGGGCGCTCTGCGGCGTCGCGACTACGTGCTGTCGTCTCCGTGGGGGGCGTCCTCGCGCAGCAGCAGAGACCTTGGCGCCAATGACCTGGACCTGGCCCGCTCGAGTCGCCAGCGAGACGTGGCAGCAATCACTCGCAGCACTCGACACGGACGCATGGACGACGAAGGCGTGGGATTTTCGCTTTCGGATGAAGACTACATCACGATCGAGAGACCGCTGGATTTTGGTACGCGCCCTGATGGGGCGTTGCCCCCTGCGGGGATGCGCCGCTCCAGCTCTGATGAATCGGGTGCTACGCGGACGTTGCCTAGAGTGAACCCCACCCGACCCAACGTGCAGAGACCCCGGTGCTATGGAGACACGGACAGCGATGAGGAGGAGGCAGAGGCCAAAGCTGAGGCTGAAATGAAGAGACGCGTGAAGGAGCTCGTGTCGCCTGCGAAATCTGACACGGGGTCAGAATCGGCGACCTCGACGACTGCGCTTACTGGACGCATGCTGGCGGCATCTTCAACATCGATTCGATTATTGCGCTCTAAAATGGCGGTGCTGATCGCGCTTCGGTTGGTGTGTGACCTCGGTGCGTTTATGGTGTGTTTGCTGGGTGGAATCGTGGGGTATTTGGCTCCGGAAGGCTCACTTGCGCTCGCTGGAGATGTTCCTGGTGGTTACCCATCGCCTCTGAGACCCTGGTACGGGTTGAGCACGAGCATTATCGAAGCTGATCGCTTGTATCATCTTTTCATCGATACACTGTCGATTGCTATCATTTCGTACATGTGCAGTGTTGCCATGGCAAAGCGTCTCGCAATTAAAGAAGGCTACAGGATTCGGCCGAACCAGGAGCTCATCGCGTTAGGTTTTTCGAACCTCGTTGGATCTTTTTTCCAGGGCATGCCTTCCACAGGCGGTCTTTCACGCACTGCAGTGAACATGCAGAACGCGCGCACACAGCTTGCGAGTGTGATCGCAGTGCTGGTTGTGGTGTTGGTTCTTTACACTTCCACATCAGCTCTTGCTTACCTGCCAAAGGCTAGTCTAGCCTCGATTATTATTGTTGCAGGCTACTCGCTCATTGAGCTGAAGGAAGCAAAGTGGTTATACCGTGTCAAGCGCGAGGAGTTTTACGTGTGGCTAGCTTCATTCGTTCTGTCGTGCCTGCTGGGTGTTCTGCCTGGGCTCCTTTCCTCCATTTTTTGTTCGTTGATTGCTGTGATCTACAAAACTCGTCGACCTACGGTGTCCATGCTTGGCGAGGTTACGGACGAGGAAACTGGCGAGAAAAGGATTGTGGATTTGGACTTGTTCCCCGATACTGCTCGTCCACTATCTGATGTCGTGGCTATTCGCGTGGAAGGCGCTCTGTACTTTGCTAATTGTGAGTACATTGAACGCGTGGTCGAGCGGGAGGTGCGCAAACGCCACGAGACTGAAGGTGTGCTGGTTCGCGGTGTGGTAATTGATGCAGGCTCCATTATGGATTGGGATACTACGACCATCCAGATGATGAAGCATTTGAAGGCCGAGCTGCGAGGGCAAGGTATCATGTTGGCAATCGTCAACGCACGGGATCGGCTTCAGCATCTGCTCGAGACGTCCGAGTTCCTCGTGGGTATCGTGCACAGCGATGCTCGCATCGGGTTCAACGAGGCCATCAAAGCTATTCGCGAAGAAGAGATGCCACCGGATGAAAGTCAGGCGTTGGCGCGTGCTACCAGGGTCCACAGCATTTAGGATGTGAACCCAATTCGGTTAGATAATTTTCGTTGTACATGTAATAATGAAGTGTACGAAAATGTGGACGTCGAGCAGGCAAGGATGCCACATTGAACTGACTGGTAAAATGCTATGGAGTGAAAAAAATGGTGGACACAACAGCAAATGATCTTAGTTCAATTAAGTACGACAACTGTCGACAAATCTGATCTCTGCCGCTCATCACCCTTTAACGGTTCAATTGTGGGGACCAGCGAGTCTGCCGCAACATTTTCAGTCTCACTTTCATTTTACCTCTGCATCGTATATATCGTTTTCCTCTAGGTCGTCGATCGTAGCAATGCGCTGGAACCCGTTTGCTGCGCCACCACCTCCACCCGAGAACCTTTCGCTGCTCGACCGAGTGCAAGACAAATTTGGTCGAGTGCAAGAATTGGCGAGCCGGGAACTCGTGACAACCCGAGCGCTTATCACCGATTTCCAAGAGTTCATCCAACAGGGAAATATGCTCAACATGGCGGTGGGTCTCATCCTGGGCTCTTCATTCTCCGCTGTCCTCAGCTCCTTGGTGGTGGACATTCTAGCCCCGATCATCAGCCTCTTCACAGGTAAATATGAACGTCATTGATAGTGATCGGAAGTCCACTCCTAACAAGATCGAGGTTGCGTAGCACGAGGAATTGCAAATCATTACTGGCCATTGCGATGCCCGTTGACAACACCTGAGTGTTCAAGTGACTCGTGGCAAACGTGGAAGGAAGGTAAGGTGGCGATTTTGCTTCGGCCATAAGTGACGTTCGTTTCAGGATCTAACTCATGTTGTGAAACTCTTTTCTTTCCTCGTAGCCCGAGATGCCGGTGCCGTTACCATCAATTACGGGCTGTTCATCGAGAATATCATGAATTTCATCATCAACGCGCTCTTTCTATTCTTTGCAGTGAAAAAAGGTGTGCTTTGTCGCCGCAACTCTACAGAAGCTGACTACATGTATTAGGCTGACGATGTGGTTGCATACGTACTGTAGCACTTGAATTCGTCTTCAAGCTCAAGGTCGGCGTAAAAAAGCAGTGTCCACACTGTAAGGAGTTCGTAAAAGGACCCGCCACGAGGTGCAAAGAGTGTGGTTCGGATATCAGCACTCCACCCAGCACAGGCTAGGCGCCACAAGACTGTGTGTGCTGGCACGATCAAAATCTAGGCTTTGTAAGTAAAGCTAATGGATTAGCAGCCTGCGTGTACCTTACATGTAGTCCTGTAAGAAATTAAACCAGTGCGCTTATCGACTGACATGCAAATGGATACATAACAACATTTGAGTCCAGTTAGATGCTATGCTTACACCTTGTTCTGCACCGACGACAGCCGAGACATCGAGGATGGAGAAGTATGACCCGAAATCGGCAGGTCACGCAGCAAGCGCACGGCTTCTTCGACGGAAATGCTAGGATCATTTGCCAAAATGCGCTTGATAATGTTGGTCGAGGCCACGATGTCGTGCAGCCGGCTCTTGGCATTCGCGATGGCAAAGCGTATACCACGCACCGCGAGCTTCTCCTGCATATCCGACAGCACTTGAATCGTCGTAGCGTCTAGGCTGTTCATGTTACACATGTCGAGCACAACTCCGCGCGTAGTGATACCGTGTACCTGGAGGCGAATCATCTCGCGTTCAGCCACGAGAGCCACGCGCTCGCAGTTAGCAAAGTACAGTGAGCTGTCAACGCGAATGGCAACGACATCACCCAGGTCGTGCGCCTCCGAGAACAACTCGCGGTCAACGAACCGACCGTTGTCAAGCTCACCAAGAATCACTACAGGCGACGTCTTGGTCTTCCACATGAGTGCCAGTACGGAGCAGACAATGGACGCGATAAGGCCGTCAAGGACACCCAGGCCCAGCGTCAAGATGAACGATGCGGTCCACACCACAAACTCATCACGCTTGACACGGTAGAGCCACTTGGCCTCCTTGAACTCGACCAGTGAGTAACCAGCAACGATAATGATCGACGCCAGTGTAGCGCTAGGAAGATAGTACATCGCACCCGTCAGCGTGTAAAGCGCGATAATAACAATAAGCATCGTAATGATTGACGAGAGCTGCGTGTGAGCGTTCAGCAGGTTCACAGCAGTTCGGGACATACCGCCCGTGGGGGGCATGGCCTGAAAGAATCCGCACACGACACTAGCAATGCCAAGACCCGTAAGTTCTTGGTCGCAGTTGATGTCTTCACCACGCTGAATAGCCAGACGCTTGGCCATCGCGATACTCGAGAGGAACACGACCACCACCACAGTCAGCGAGTTGTACAAGATCGTTCCGAAGCGGTCACTGGCAATGAGGCCCGAGTCGAATCCGTACCAAGGCACCTTGGGGTCAGGGAACCCACCGGGAATCGTGCCCGTAAGCTTCAGGTGCGACGGACCGAGCACCCAGCCAATAATGCCGCCAACAATGCACACCACGAGCGGTCCCAGATCACAAATCGTGCGCACGATGAAGATGCCGAGAAGCTTGGCGGTGGACTTGTTCGGGGCTTCGTCCGCCAGGTTCTTCTCTGCAGCCTCACTCAAGGGAGTGAAGTCGGTGCGACGTTGACGGGAAGTCTCGAGGCTCACGTACTGCTGGTCGGTGAGGGAGAAGCCGTGGCTGTGCGAAACCTCGGCGGTGTTCACCACGGGCGTCAGCACTTGCTCGGTCTCGTCCGACTTGACGGGGGTGTCGTCGGTGCTCGGCTTGTCGGGCTCGAAGAGCTGCATGAGCACGGGGGACGGGAAGAAGCGCTTCTTGAAGAGCTTGACGCCAAACAGGTAGACGATCGAGATGGCCGCCACCGCGAACGCCGTGAGGTTGGTCTTGCCAATGTGGTTGAAGACCTGGTACACCGTCTGCGGCGGGTAGTCTTGCGACGGGAACTTGATGCCCAGCGCGTTGGGGGTCTGCGATAACATGATCAGCAGGCCGCCGGCCGACACGAAGCCGCCCATAACCGGCCGCGAGAAGAAGTCGGCGAGCTGGCTCAGGTTCAGGAGGCGCACCAGGAGCAGGATGCAGCCGCTGAGGAACGCCATCATGACGCCCGTGGCCACGCGCTCGTCCTTGTCGTCGATGCCCTCGAGGATGGTGCCGACCAGCAGCGACACCTCGGAGCCGCTGGACACCGACAGCACCGTGCTGGAGCCGAAGATGGCGTACACCAGCGGCGCCGTGGCCGCCGTGTACAGGCCGTGGTGGGCCGGCACGTTCATGATGGTCGAGAGCGACACCTCCTGCGGGATGAGCATCATGGCCACCGTCACGCCGGCCACGACGTCGAACTTGAGGTCTTTGGCCACGTCGTAGTGCGGCAGCCACCGGAAGATCGGCGCGTAGTGCTGTAGCTGCTGCGCCCACGTGCGCTGGGGCAGCGCGAAGCGCTCGCTCTCGTGCCGACGGTGCACGCACGAGGCCATCGCAGACGTGTTGTCCTCGCTGCGGATTCGACTCGAGCCCCACGCCGCGAAAACGGCAATGGGCGTCCGCAGCGTTGCGACTCGAGCGGCGAAGCTGAGACCGAGCACCCTCCGCTTCAGCTTCGCGCGGAGAGATGCGACGCGAGCGAGACACGGAGCTCGACCCAATGGCGGCGGCGCTCGCGGTCGAGGTGGCGGCGTGGGACCGGGTGACTGATGCACCCTGGACGTCAACTTGACCGTCAGCGGGCGCAAGAAGGAGCCCCTCAGCCAGCAGTGCAGGCCTGCGGTGGTGTCGGACCCGTGTCGGCGGGGGGATACGAGGTGCCATGAGCATGCAGCCTTACGCAGGTGCTCGCAATAGCTGATGACCGATCCGATACCTCGCTTGTCGACTGCATGGGAAGTGCCTTGTCGTCCGAGATGTCGACCAGCATCTCCACTCCGGCGCCGGTGGTAGGCAGGTAGGTAATAGAAACGAAGGTGAAGCCCACGAGGCCGTGACTGTCGACTAATGCGCAGGTTTGCAATGATGTGAGACCCAAACCGATGAGCCATGTACTGGAAGGCTTACAAGTCCAAGAGCCTCTTGAAGAGGTTCCACGATACGTAGTACATCCGTGCAAGCAGAGCTGGCACATGACTCATGTGCACTTGTCGGTCATGGACAGATGGTGCGGCTGGTCAATCCAACGCCGGAATGCCGCGACCTGTGTGTCGACGGCGCTGCGCCGTGTCATTGGCGAAGCGCACGCCAATGCGGGCACCAGACCGCAGCACGTCAAAGCGCACGTCGGTAGCCGATTGCGCGCGAAGTTGCCGAGCATTTACCGCCGCTGACCATCATGTCATCCATGCTACCCCCCGCGAGCGTTCGGAGTCGAGCCAATGTCCGAGCCGCACTCCTTGCACCGCGTGGCGTTGCCCTTCACGAACTCCTTGCAGAACGGACACTGCTTCTTGACCAGCACGTTGCGCTTGAAAACCACCTCGAACACTGCGTTCAACCCCCCCCCCCCCCC
>BSXT01001184.1:0-39183 GCA_030267785.1 Phytophthora fragariaefolia
GCCGAGGGTTTCCTTCGGCTCCCCTGTACAAGGTCTTGACTGACCCGGTACCCTTCCTAACTGAGGGACCACAGTGGGATAGTGTGAACCTAAGTGCATCCGAACCCTCGCTCGTGGTTCGTGGTGCACATTTGAGGGTACACCTACCTAACCGACAGTGCACAGAGGCATCGTCCAGCCCGGTGTAAGGGATCGGATCTGGTCTTCATATTTTATCCCAACAAAGCTCAATCGGCCTTTCGGGGAAGGGAGAGTGTTGTTGGTAGGGCTCGTTCCTATCCGGAACGGGGACTTTCGTTGTGATCCTACACGACATTGGCTGCCGCAAGGTAGACTTGACGAACATGATCTTCTGTTTCCGACCCGCTGCCTTCCTGCTTCGACTCGCAGCTGTCTTCCATCGTCCGGATCGCTCGCACTGCGCGTGCGTTCTTCGACGGAGTCGGGTTGGGCGTCGCAGGTGCGTTTTGGCTGAACTTACTTGATCCCATCGCAGCTTTGCCCTGTCGAGATTTGGCTGGTTGATGTGCACACAGGGTGTCTTCCAGCACATCAGCATCAGACAACTGCAGTAGTTCTAGCTGGTCGGCCAACTCGTGATCATCCAGGGTTTCGATGAAGTGTTCGACGTGTCCCATTAACGTGGAAGATGCTGTGAATAACGAGCCTACATACGATTCAGCAGCTGCTCTGCTGCGGAGATTCAAGTTTTTTTATTTTGGTAAAAAAAAAACAGAGCGCCTATTGCGCACAAAGTGTCGTCGCTCGCTGCCCCCTGCAAAGCAAGTGACCCCCTTCGAATTAATCAGGCGCATTTTTCGCATCGACGTCCTTGATCGATGTACAAACAAAGTGTCGGCTCTGCAAAAACAGCGGAAGTACGCAGGTAGCGCTAATTTAGCTGAGAAGGACGTGGCGGTTGAAATCATTGGTGTTGACCTCTACTCGACTAATACCCTGATGGTCATGAAAAAATGGCACCGAGCGATGAAGAGCATACAACACGTAGACAAGGCGGTAAATTGGATTGGTACGATCGACTTCGCCATACAGATGCCCGACCAGTTTAAAGCTGAGCCGGATGCTAACATTCTATCCAAGATCAAGGCAATTTCGCTCCTCTCTGTGTAAGTACGTAAGTTTACTATCTGTTTTCTTATCTCATTGGTAACCGAATTGTTTTGCGGGGCCTACGTAGGCAGAAGCACTGGAAGTTGTTGGTAAATCTGCGTTGGGGGATGTCAACACGTTGATGATGAAGATGTTTGCTGGGCAGGTGAACATTGTCGTGATTAATACATCTGTCATAGGAAATGTCATGAATGGATTTATGCCTGTCGAGAGCATGCGAAATGTTTTCGCCGGCGTGTCAACTGAAAAAATACTGATCCCTGTAATCTGCGACAAGAATCACTGGTGTTTGATCATGATGGACCTAGTGATGAAGGACGTGTGCATTTACGACCCGATGAAATCGAGCTACGGAGTGAATCTTCGGTCTATTGCAGACAAGTTGACGATCATGGTGCCAGACGAAGCTCCAAGAAGATACCGAGTCCGAGCATATCAAAGCGACCTTGGAGTGTAAGTAGATAGCTATAATTGTGGTGTTTACATGTTAGTAGCCTTCGAACTGTTTGTCGGCACTGAAAACATTAGCCAACTCAGTAGGAAGGAGCTGCAGTATCTACGCTATCGCTATCTTTGCATGTGCTTAAACTGAATCTTACATATAATATTTGTCGATGCTTTTTCTGGAGGTATATGGCTACATCCTCATGTCTTGTGAGTTACTCGTCGTCTACTTGGCACTCTCTATGGATCTTCGAAAACGCAATGGGCTATCCGGCTGCAAGTATACAGGCGAGGGCTCATCAGGTGGTGCCAACTCCGGCTGGTCGGGCACATTCGGGTACGTGGTCTGGTATAGTTTGGTACAAATGCACCGTCTCGTGTTACGCAATCGGGCTAAATAACGAGTGCCTTTTTCAAAAGTATCATTATCGATTGAACCTCAAAACCAAGCGAGCTACATTGCGTTTTAAACGGCTCCTTTAGCTACATTTTGATGCTGCCAGCACTACGAAAAGTCAAATACAAAAAAACTTATCGGCGTCGGCGCGAGAAGCCTCTGAAAAAAGATGTTTTTTGTTGTTGTTTTAACTCTAGAAAGACTGCTCTTTCGAATGGTGCTATCGGCACCTCTTGAAGCACTTCCGAACTTTCCCAAATATCACCTTTAAGTTGGCTGCTGGAATTTTTTTAAGATCTGGCTTTATTTGAAAGTATCACAAAGTGCCCACCAACTCAGCTAGCGCAAGCATGCTGCGCCAAGACGCCGAGCCGCTGTTGACGTTACCGTCGTCGTCGTCGGATGCGCCTCGCGCGGCGTCGGTTTCTGCGTGTCTAAAATTGTGCCTAAAATGCCTAAAAGTGCCCACAATCAACTACTAATTCGTACAAATTAGTACTCCAAAGCGTGTGAACGTTCAGCGTCTGTTGGACACTCGCGTTTTGGCTCTCGTCTGCGAACTTATTAGCGACAGCACTTCGACACCGCTATGCGGCGCCCCCACCCGCTCGTGCCTTACGCTAAGTCCTCGACATCGGCCAGGAGCGGTGTATGAAAAAAAATATCGGGTTGCAACGCTCGCTCGCACAGGCTCGCGCTCGCGTCCCACACACGTTCACGGAAGGATGAAGTTTTAATACGCAGCAGGTAGCGAATTGATACCACGGTATTAAATAAAATACTACCGTTTTATAAAACTAGTGACCTATTACAGTAATTCTTTAGGCACTTTTAGGCAATTTAGGCACTTTTTTAGGAACGCATAAATTTCTCCCCCTCGCGCACCGCCTCTTGCAGCGATGATGCCCGAATCGCTGTTGCTGTCGCTGTCGAGGCTGCGGTCGCCCCATCGTCTAGATGTCCTCTGGGACAGCCTGTCCCGGACAGGGGCCGTTTTCTTTTGCTCTTTTCTTGGAAGTGCAGAAATCATCCGATTTCAACTCACCCAACTTCAGACGACCTCTAGCGAAAAACCTCAAAAAGGCGTAATGATCCTCTGGGACAGGGGACTTTTCTTTTGCTCTTTTCTTGGAAGTGCAGAAATCATCCGATTTCAACTCACCCAACTTCAGACGACCTCTAGCGAAAAACCTCAAAAAGGCGTAATGATACTTTTGAAAAAAGTCCCTCGTATGAGCATGTTTACCAAAAACCAATCAAATTCTCTATAATGATGGGAATGACGGAGCAGGGTTGACCAAATGTTCGCAACCTTGTCACTACTGTGTCTTGATTGACATCGAGATCGGCTCGTATGGTGCTTTGAAGTCGATTCCAAGCGCACCCAAGCGATCACCATCCCTTTCTACATACGAGGAATATGCACCTGTGTGCCGGACCTTCATGAAAATATTGCCTAGCCTTAATCCTCGCGTGATTTCCGGCCAGGGTTCTTCGTCAGGAACAACAAAGTCCACAGGCACCCAACCAGTATTAAATAGGCTGCAGTAAACTTCTAGCGCTGGCATAATTATGTAGCTCCACCGGTCGTCCTCTGGGTTCCAGACGAAGCCAATCTCCTTCAACTTGTCCTTGTCCCGTTCTGCCATGTCCTCGTAATTGCCTCTACAGCGCATATTAGCAACAGTGGCTCCCAGTCTCAAGCCCCTCGTAGGTTTCGGCCACTTTGGGGCGTTGGGCACGACAAAATTAAAGTTTACATTGCAATGCCCAAACTCGCGCTTGAACGCCACGAGTGCCGGGAAAATCTTGGAGTCCCACATGCGTTCTCTCCACCTCAACGTGGAGAACTGAATTTTCTCCAGCTCCTTCTCCGATGCTTCCCGCTGTGCTTTGTACGTGTCGGCATACTTCATACTCATGATGGTCTGACCGAGTCGGAAACCCCAGAGCACTTTGGGCCACCGCTCGTCGTCCGAGGGCACCACAAAAGATCCAGGAACATCGCTGTGACCGTGGAGCTCGTGGTATTTCTGCAGCGACGGCAGCACTAGCACCTCCCATTTGTGCTGCCGCATATCCCACGGGAAGTCGAGCGCCTCCAGGTCGTTCAGCGCGAAGAACGGTAGCTCCTTTCCCTGCTGCTTAAGTACGCGCAGGTTCTTGCAGTGCATTCCCAACGGGTAGCCCCAAGCTTCCGCCGGGTACTTGGGGTCTCCGTAGGGAATGACGAACTTCAATGGCACCATCAGGTGCTTTTCGGAGGCCACGAACGCTTCCAGGCTCGGCGCCACTTTTACCACCCACGTGCGTGCGCGCCACAGGTCGATGCGGGCGGAATGTGCTGGCTGAGTGGCAGAAGAGTCGCTGGCGCATGTGATGGTGCCGGAGCCGCGCGCTGGAATGCCCTGTACGCGACGTACCAAGCTGCCGCGGCCGGCCAGGAAGGCGTGCAGCATGGTCCGACGAGTATGTGGCCAAGAGCTCAGAATAAGGTTAGGTCACGGACTGGAGGCTAAAGATACTTGATGGTTTTGTGGATTTTGTGATCTGGAAGTAGTGTGGTGCACATTGAACAGAAAGTTACGGGGTGTGACGGCTGAAGTTTAGAACTGGTTAAGTTTACCAGAGGTGGAAGTTGAAGCGCTGGGTCTTACGGTGGTTTCGCTGTTGCTTTTGCTGCATGGGATGAGTGGCTTGCGATGGTCGTGGCTGCGCCAGATGTGGTGTGGCCATTGTGCAGACTATTTTTGAGGCTGGGAAGAAGTGGAGAGTGCCGATGGAGCAGTCCCAGCTCTTTCGTTTCCAACGGACTCGGTGGGTTTCAGGGGATATGAGAGAAGATGGTCATTTATCTACTTGAGTGCAAAGGCTCACACACGACGAAACGTAAACAATTTGGTGCGCCTTTGGAGGGTTCACCGTCGAATCGATCGAGATAGCAACTATGATGACAGAAAGTAACAACCTGCTGTATCATCCGAACGGTGCTTCGTTCGACCGTCTCGAGGAAATGGAAGGCGGGGCACTGACTCGCTATCCGGTATTGGGCTCTGTGCCAATTCCGGCACCGCGCCCGTGGGGTACCCGCGGAGCAGTAGCGTTGCTGATTGTGTGCGGCGTGGTCTTTGGCGTCATTGCGGCTGTTTCGTTAAATGGGTCGCCGGATTCAAGCGATGTCGCGAATACAGAGAACCAAGCCAACGCGAATATTGGCGGTGTGTCGACGACGAGCGACTCGGGAAGTATAGGAATCACAGCTGTGGAGAGTGGATCGTTGCGACGAGATGGCTCCAGTTTTGATCCCTCAGTTGGTGAATCGCTTGACAGCACATCCCAGCACGCTTGGAGCGGTGAATCAAGCGATCTGGGTAGTTTTTCGTCGAGTTCGGATCAAGGATCTATAGACGCCGGGTTTGGGAGTAGCGCATCATCTGCTCTTGAAGATATGCTGTCCATCTCACTTGAAAACTCAGAGAGCGACTCGCAGCAGAGTGCCTCCGAGACTTCGTCATCTTGCGCAAGCAACTCGCAAAGCTCGTCGATAGAAAATGATCTGAACGACCTGCTATTGGGATCAGTCCCTATCAACACTTCCTTGGATGACTGGTTCGCTAAAGCTTCGTCCACCTCTGAAGACGTGTTGGGCAACAGTGCATCAGCAGCTGATTGGGATAGCTCGTTATCGTCTACTGCGTCTCAGTCTGAAGACAGTTCACTCGGATTTTAGTCTACTACCGAAGATGATAATATTATCTTCCTATGATCGTACATTTACTTGCCATGGCAAGTACCGCGGTTCGCTAACCTAAATGCAAATGAAACGTCTACCCAATAATGACAGTATTTTTTCTGTGCAAGCAACATGTATCCAGTGAGTCTATTTAGTATAGTGTCATCGAAGCTGCTCATCAGCAAGTTCCCACGTTCATTATCCGTTTTCCCTCATCCAAGCTAAGCCCTCCTTCGTTTAGCATGATGTCCAGGTTGACTCGCTATCCAACGCTCAATATATGTGAAGAACCAACTGATGTTGTGCCGACGCTGGTGCCCGAAGTCCTGCAAGAGTATATCACCTATCGATGACAGAAGTATCTCGCCACCTCGGTATCGTCCCCATTACTTTGAGACACGCCTGCGTTCGTAGTGGCCAAGGTACAAAATGGCGCCTCCTGTTTTGCCCTCGAAGATGTAGCTGCGTTGCAGTATTTCAAGCTCTTGCGATCACGGACTAAATCTAAACGTAATTTCAAATTGGAGCATGTAATGAATCACAAAAAGCTAAGCTAAACCCACTGCTTTGATTATTGTCGAGAGAGGCGACAAATTGAGGAGTGTGTGAGTGGTATATGTATCCACTATTGCTGTAGTGCCGCCGAAGTGAGGGGTGTCCTGACGACGAAGAGTGAATATCTACATGTACTTGCGCTGTTGGAATTAAAGGGTCGCTCGGGCAACGTGGTGCCCGTCGCCATGTCCGGCATTCCACATCTTGACAAACAATATTTTTGTTGTCCTCAGACCGCAGATTATTTAGAGATAAATCAACCGTTTGATGAAACTCGAAAAGTAGCTAGACTTGCGGCTTAAATTAGTACTTCAAGTATTTTGCAAACCCATCCAACATCAAGCTTGAAATCAAGTCCACAATGGGCATACATGTATTTAGCAATCCAAGCCTATGCAGCATTCTCTTGTGTAAACAGTGCTAACGCATTCCTTTTACACATTCAAATACTTGTACTTACCGGTATGCTTGTCATCGTGGAAGAGTCGTTATCATGTCGAAGCCGATGGTCACCATAGCGATCTGTAAGTGCTATTGTTGGTTGGATCCTAACTTGGTACAAAGCGATTCCTCATCACGCAGAAATCGCTGCAGCATGGGGCACGCACGCTATTATGGTAATGTTGCTGTTGGGGGGTGCCCTGTCGAGTGCGCACCGTCATGGAGCCGCCGAAGCAAGATGACAGTGGGGTTGCTGCAGGCTCAAGACTCACGGCCGATCCGTTCGCAGTTTAAGCACCGGTCTGCGAATGGATTCGTGCAGGTTCTCGCGTTGTACCCAGTCTACTTACAGTTCCTGTAATTACGTACAGAGCCAGAGGCCGTCACCTCGACTTCTAATACGTATTTTATTCGCTTCCTCCCACGCGCAACGAGCCAACGAGCTGGCTCCATGCCTTCATACGTTACCTTCTTCAAAGGAATCTCAATGAATTTGTCAGCGCTTGATACCACATTAGGATCTAATCGCAAACCGCAATTCCAGATCGCAACTGTGATCAACAGTTTGGACTTAATAATAGCGCGTCCATAACAAGTTGTTGTACTTGTTGTTATTAAGAACAAGTGCGGTCAGCGCTATGAGCTAGTCCTTTCTAGAAAAGAGAGCGCTGCGCTCAGCGGTACACTATAACTAAGCATGCCAATTTGAAAGTGAGGACCCTGTAGAACTCGCAAGCGAGGTCGATGCTTGAGTTTTTGAACACCGTTCCACTAAAAGAGGGCAGCCTCGTACAGTACAGTAGTGCTGCAGCAATGCTGCCACTCAGAGCCTACATTTCAGTGTCATCTATTCAAGGGCATGTTCACGGACAAGATGTCGGTAGCTGAGCCGCTCAGCCTGAGCGTTTTCAGCTCATTCGACTAAACCGCAATTTAGTTGCTATCAGTGACTTACTCGAGCTTCGAGCTCGGACTATTCAGTGGGCTCATAACGCCCTATTTATCTCGCTTGATAGCTACGAGCCAACAAATAAAAGGAAATCTACTAAACGTAATAGAATGAGTAAAAACGATGCTGGCTCTGCGGCTTCTAGCAGCATCAGTTGCAAACAACGCGAACTCTATGATGTGGTTAGTATCCTAAACGAAGGTGACAACTTCAGAAACACGGTGGTGCCCATCATTTTCATGGACCTGAACTGCGTTGAATATAAGTCTTACGTAGTTTTAATCGCTTCTAAAGCAATCTGCAAGGAGAAAACGTTGCAAATATTGCAAAAATCACAATAAACTTTACGCACCTGAAAACGGTGTTAATGTTCTTATCGTACGCATAGAATTCACTAGAGCTGACTGGTGCTTGTCTGTCTGCGACATCGTACTGGGTCATTATAAAGTTTATCTGAATTAGTGTCAGGGAGCTGGCGCAGATGCTACATTTGACCTCGGTGAGCGGTGAACAATTGCCTAATTCCTTAAGCTATGCCGCCTCTAGTTCTGGGTCAGTGTGGCTTCGGCGGCGCTTGGCCGACCTGGTGTTGACGTTTTCCACGGCCTCGCGTTGAAGCTGTATTTCCCATTTCAGCTCCAGCAACTTTTGCCCGAAAGCACGTTGCTGCTCCTGAATTTCGACGACAGTCTGTCTGATCTCCTGAATTTGGAACTTGTAGGTTTGCTCCACCTCCTTCAGTCTGACGTTGACAACCTGCTCCATCTCCTTGACTTTAATGTCGAGGACTCGGTCAACCTCCTTGAATCTGGCAGCAATCTCCTTGTCAATCTTCTCGTCCATCTCAGCCTTGAAAGTCGTGATGGCGGTGATCGCAGCGGTCATGAGCTGGTTGTACTCAGCGGAGGGTGTCTGCACTGCTGTAACTGTGGAATCCGACCCACTCTCGTCCTCGTCAGAGCTCCAGTTGTCCGAGTCGTCGGTGCTGGACGACGCGGGGCTTGACACCTCGTCTTCCACCATCACGTCAGGCATCTGTACCACAACGCTGGATTGATCAGCTTGCAGATTAATGAAGAAACACTCTGACTGTTGCACGTACTACTGGTCACGCTGCTCACAGAAGTTGCTGCACTTAAAGAGAAGGTAGAGATGTGAGCTCTACACCGCTAAACCAGAAGTGGAAGCTCAGCAGCCAGTGGACGCTGGAGCTCGAATGGAATGTTCGAACCTGGCGGCAGCTCGACAACCGCGGACGACGCCATGATCCTCTTCATCGGCAGTGTCATTCCCGGTACGAAGTACGTCATCTTGCGTCATTTATGGGGGCTTCAACATAAAGTATTACATGGTACTATTATAGTACATACCGGTAACGGTGGGGTGACACGCATGTCGCTTGAATGTTTTCCGAATGTGATTAAGTACAAGAGGTCTGGAAAAAAAGTTTTATTTATTACTTGCTATAGAAGAAGAGGAAGGATGAGCGTGGCGAAGAACTTGCTGGCGGTGCGCGCAAAGGTGGCGGAGGCTGTGGCCAAGAGCGCGCGGCAGCAGCAGTGCACGCTGGTGGCGGTGAGCAAGACCAAGCCGCTGGAGGACCTGCAGGAGGCCTACGAGGCCGAGCAGCGCCACTTCGGCGAGAACTACGTGCGTCACTCGCGTTTTGCCACAAATAGATACGCTTTTTTCTCGGTTGTGGCACTCATGCGTTTTGTTTGCGGCAATAAATGGCACAGATCCAGGAGTTGGTGCAGAAGGCACCGCTCATGCCCGCGGACGTCAAGTGGCACTACATCGGCCACGTGCAGTCCAACAAGGCCAAGACGCTCGTGCGGGACGTGCCCAACCTCTTCGTGGTGGAGACCGTGGACTCGATCAAGATCGCCAATGCGCTTAACAAGGCGTCGGGCGAGTTCCGCTCCGAGAAGCTCAACGTGATGGTGCAGGTCAACACCAGTGAAGAGGAGCAGAAGTCAGGCATCGACGCCGACGGCTCGGTCGAGCTGGCCCAGCACATTGTGTCGTCCTGCGAGCACCTGAACCTGGCGGGGCTCATGACCATCGGCCGCTACGGCGACACCACGTCCGAGTGCTTCGACCGCCTCGTGGAGTGCCGCAAGCGCGTGGCGGAGGCCCTCGGCAAGGCAGAGACCGACCTGGACCTCAGCATGGGCATGTCGGGTGATTTCGAGCTCGCGGTGAGTGTGGTTGTTGATGAATGTTTGTAGATATGGTATGGGCTGATTGTGGTTGTCTTGGAACTTAGATTTCGTGTGGAAGCACGCATGTGCGTGTGGGATCAACCATCTTCGGTGCTCGCAACTACGCTAAGAAGGAGTAGTGTTGTTGCAGCAAGGGTAAGACAAATGGCGGGGCATGTTTGCAATCGAATTATCTTAGAGCAGGTCAAACGCCAATGCAGATTGCAAATCAAGCTCGCTCAGCTTGTTGTTCTCAGACCATCTCGCGGCGGCTCGCTTTGCGTCTTCCGTTGTTACACACTCTTTTGCTATAAGGTCCTCATTTTCTTTCTGCTGCTGATGGCGGTCAAGTCGTTCCTTTTCCTTGCGTACGATGTCCTCCATATCGATATAGGTCGTCTCCGGCTCATTCGGGTACATCTCATGCCATGACTTACCAGCTTCCTTCGCCTTCCTCTGCATTTCTTCTACCTCGGCACGCCTCGTCTTCCGTTTTTCTTCTGCTTCCTTTGCTTTTTGTTCTCGTTCGATTCTTCGTTGCTCCAAAATGTGCATGGACATCATGTCCTTGCGGTGGAAGCGATCCTCTGGGAGCTCTTCGTCCTCCATGACAGGGTCCCATCGCGGGGTAGCTATTGATGAAGGACCTTGGCCAAGGGATGTCTCATTCGAATCGGCGGCACTGGCAAGATGGAACATCTCTGCAAGTGACTTGGGCTTTGGTTGCACCACCGGTGCCGAATTGTAGTTAACCCCTGTGATCTCTGATTCATTTTCTTCGTCCAATGCTCGTGCGAGCAACCAGGGAGCCGAGCCGTGGTCAGGGCCGAGAGTATCCCATGACTTATCTATGGTAAGCGTCACCTCCATCGAGTTACGAGTTCGATCGAGACGAACTCGCGCTGAGTTCACTTTCACAGGGTATGGGAGAAAGATTTCTGAACGGGGTCACCACCACAGTGTTAGTTCTCGCATCACCTAACTGATCAAAGCATATGCTTACCCAAATCGTGATGAGTTGCAGTTTTAACAATCAAGAGCTCAGGTCGTAGTTCTAGATCGATGTCATCGGCAGTCTTCACTTCGTTCTCAAATCGAATGGAGGTTATCAAATGAGATCCCGCCTTCTGGAGTACTTCAGGCGACAAGGGATCGCTTCCTTTTATAATGGACGGTGATCTCGAGCAGACTGTACGCTTATTATCGCGTTCTTCAAGCAGTTCATAGTGCGCGGTAGCAGTCTTTGGTGCACTTGGTGCCTTAGGTGACTGCTGCACTATAGTCTTTGTACTACGCGTGGTCTTAGAAGCCGAGCTGCTAGCAGTAACTTCCTGGATAATTGGCGCCTGTATTTTACGAATGTAGTGCTTTGGTGGAGGAAGTTCACCACGATATGTCAACCGTGGCAATTTGTAGCGATCGTCGAGTTTGATTTTATACTACACACCGATAGAAACCATCAGTGACACAATCATGGACACAAGAGCTATACCCATACCTTTTGATCAATATACTCGATTGCCAGCTCGCACACAAAGTTGCGGAATGCACCTGTCTTGTCTGCTTGGCAGTCTTCAACAACTTTTGTGTTCACTGCCACATCAAAAGCCAACGAGCTTACCCCTTTCTTATCTTTGACCTCGTGTGGGGCACCCAGACTCAGTGGCACATGAATTCCCTAAGCCAAAAAAAATGTTAGTGCTCGCTCAGATTTGAAACAGTACGGAGAGTACTGCGCCCTGCAGTTCCCCAGATGAGTTATCTTACCTCTTGCTCCTTGCCCTCATCGTCCAGCTTCCTCTTCTCCGAGAATCCCTGGATCTCGTCGGCGTAAACTACATTCACGAATACCTGCGCCGATCATGATGACAATCACGGTCAGGCTATAGTAGATTTGTCAAAGCATCACGGTGATTCACCTTTCTCTTGCTTTTGATCTCGTTCGTCTTCATCACGAAACCAGGCTTTACATCGATGTACATCTAGCAGCAACCGCCAAATTAAATTTCCCGCATTCTCAGTAAGCACCAGGCTGCATCATACCCCTTCCGGCGTCGCCTTCAAACCGTCTTCCCCCATGACCTTGTCGCCAGGAAACCTCGGTTTAAAATCTAGTTTCCATCCATTGCACACCACAATGCACCACTAAGCATCCACTCTCGTGCGTGTTGCATCTCTCGACTGCCAGCGCCTCGCACCTGGTGAATTGGCGTCTGCGGCTCCTCCTCGGGCTCCGGCAGAGCTCTTTAGCATGTCAAACAGCGCCGCATCTGCGTCACCCTGTGGGGTGCCACTCGCATCCCCCGTCCCCAGTCCTGCAGCCTGTAGCTGGCTCTGCATCGTGGCGATGAACTGCTTGTAGCCCTGCGGGTCCGTCTTCTCCAAGTTGTCCAGCCACTGTGACAGCGCAGGCAGCGGCGGTGAGAAGTCGTTCGAGCACCTTCCTGCGCAGAATTTCCCGCGCTTCAAGACCCGCTGACTCCGATCCCACGTACGTCTGCGTACTGCTCCATGGCCGCGTCGTCCATCGGGGCGTCCAGCGCCATCGTCCGCAGTAACGAAGCGTCACGATATGTGGAAATGGCTCGGATTTCGCGCTAATAGCCGCTCCAAGTAAGTACGATATGACACTGCGCAGGACGCTCAGCCGTAGGTAGTGCCGCTGTGTGAGGTCATGCGAGCCAAGGCCGGAATATGACGAACGCAAGTGCTAGCTAACGCTGTTCAGGTACTGCTATAACGCTGTTCCGAGTGCATATTCAAAGCGAAAAAAACGCAGAAAGAGACAAAGCGGAGGACGCCGTTGATTCGACTCGTTCTTTCATTTAGCCCAGCTCGTTGGGGTTACGACGTGCCCGGGAGCGACCACGGTAGGTCCCAACAGTGCGTCACAGCAATGGTGCAAAAGTACCAGAGCCACTTACATCAGGTCCACGAACGGCTGCGCCGCCATGGTGATGGGCTGCGTGCCCTTGGCCTTGAGGGTGTAGGCGGCCTTGGGCTGCACGGGGGTGCGCTTGATCTGGGCGCGCACGCCGGTGGCGTGGGCCTCCTTCTTCTTCAGCTCGTTCTCCTTGACGCGCATGAGGAAGCCCAGACGGCACTTGGACTGGTGCACGTGCTCAATGCGCACGTTGATGTGCTTGTGGATGATGCGGTTGCCCACCACCTTGTTCACACGCACGCCAACGGCACGCTTGGTGACGTTGTACACGCGGCCGGTGCGGCCGTGGTAGAACTTGTGGGGCATGCCCTTCTGCACGGCACCGTTGGCCTTGATGTCCACGTAGTCGCCCACCTTGAACGTGCGCAGGTACGTCGACATCTTGATCATGCCGCTCTGACGGAACGGGCGGGCGAACATGTCGCGCGTGCGAGCGCGGTAACCGAAGGAGTGCGGCATCTTTGACTAAACTGCAGCAGCACACAACGCTCGTTAGCAACTGCTCTGCACCTCCAGACGCCTCCAGAGTGGGGCGAGGCCAGCGACCAGCGTGGGGAGCAGGCGGCGGACGAGCGACGCAGCGCAGGCAGCGCCGAGAACGACGCGATCTTTCTGGGACGGAGCTCTGCGCGTCGAGTTCCAGCCTAATCGCCGTCTTGCAGCGCCTGTATCTGCGTGAATTCCTGCGCTGCGCCGCTCGCGTCTGCAGAGTCCGCCCCCGTTTCCTGCGGCGCGTCACGCGCGCGCGCTCCCCGGCGCCGGTTCATTGGCCTGCCCGCCCTGCACGCGCATCGCGGCCAGACCGCGCCGCTTACCTGCAAAAGTCGAACGAGACAAGAAGAACTGCGTGAGTTGGCGAGGCTCAGGGCGCCCTGCGGGCCGCAAAACTATTGGCCGCGGAGGCGCCAGCATACAAAGCGCAAGTGTAGTCGGCCGCGAGCCAATCACCAGCGCGAAACCACGGACTGGCATGCCTCGGCTAGGTGCGACCCACGGCGGGTCGGGTTTGGCAGCCCAGGTGGTGTGCCGCACACCATCATCCCCTCGCACGGCCGCAGGTTACGCGGATACATAACCCCGGAGCCATGGAGGACGAGGACTTCGGCGAGGATGTGCTGGTCACGACGCAGCGCGCGGGCGTGAAGGAGGAGGCCAAGACGGAGGAGTCGCGCGCCACGTGGGAGGCGGACCAGGCGCTCAAGGGCGAGAGGCCGCGCGACGACGAGCAGGACGAGGACGAGGAACTCTACGGCGGCGTCTCCATCAAGCTCAACGCATCCGCCACGTCGCAGGCGGAGGCGGCCGCGGCCCCCGCAGCTGCGGGCGGCGGCCCCGCGGCGACCAAGAGCGACGCGGACCCCGCGGCCGACTCGGACGACGACGAGGACGACGAGGACGTGGCCATCGTGCTCAGCACGGACCACGCCGGCAGCAAACCCACGCTGCGCTTCACGGGCGGCGGCAATCGCTACGTGCGCGGCAGCTTCGGGGGCGCGCAGCATGGAGGAACCGGCGCCTCGGGGGCGGGCGCGTCCGGGGCGAGCCAGACGGGGGACTTGGGGGGGTCCGCCGCGGACGGAGTGGACGATCTGGCCATGTTCGGCGGACGACGCACGGCCTTCGACGTGGATATTGACCTGCTGGAGGACAGGCCGTGGCGCAAGCCCGGCGTGGATATCTCGGACTACTTCAACTACGGGTTCGACGAGCACAGCTGGAGAGAGTACGCCGCCAGACAGCTTCGGCTGAGGCGTGAGCTCGCTGTGGAGAAGTCGAGGGAGCAGGCCTCCAGACAAGCAGTGAGCGCCGCCAACCAGCAGCAGGCCATGCGCGAGCGAGACGCCAAGATGCAGGGCGGTCTGCCGCCGCGAGGATTCACAGGAAAGATGAAGCAGGAGGGCGGAGAGGATGGAAACCGAGAATGGGGACCTGGTGGACCTATGGGTGGCGCGCCGCCTCGAGGCGGGTTTATGGGCGGACCACCACCGCGCGGATGGCACCCTGGAATGGGCCCGCCGCCGGGCTTCATGGGGCAGAACTGGAATGGACCGCCGATGGGAGCACCGTGGGGGTCAGGGCCAGGAAGAGGACCACCTTGGATGGGCGGTCCTGGTGGCCGAGGCCGAGGTGGCCGCGGTGGCTTTGATGAGCGTGGCCGCAAGGACGACCGTGATGTCAGACGGCATGGTGGCGGCAGATCGAGAGAGGCGAGTCGCGATCGTTCAAGATCTCGCGATCGTCCTCGACGAGACGAATCGCGCGGCGGTGGACGTCGAGATGGTGCCGGAGGTAAAGATGCCAACGACAAGGACCAAGGACGCGACAGAGACCGAGACCGTGATCGGAACCGTGGGCGCGACCGTGACGGTGGTCGCGATCGCGACAGAGGACGAGAACGTGATCGTGACAGTGCTCGGGAGCGCGACCGTGAAAGTGGACGTGATAAAGATCGCGGTGGCCGCGGTAGTGCTCGCGATAGCACCCGTGATAAAGAACGCGACAGCACCCGTGATAAAGACCGCGACAACACCCGTGATAGTGCTCGCGACAACACCCGCGATAAAGACCGCGATAGCACCCGTGATAGTGCTCGCGACAACACCCGTGATATTGCTCGCGACAGCACCCGTGAGAATGCTCGTGATGGTGCCCGTGATATTGCTCGCGACAGCGCCCGTGAGAACGCTCGTGATGGTGCCCGTGACACTGCCCGTGATAACGCTCGTGATAGTACCCGTGACACTGCTCGGGATAACACCCGCGATAGAGATCGTGATAACGGCCGCGACCGTGGCCGTGATCGAACCCGTGATCGCGATAGGGGACGACCTCGAGAGCGCGAAGGTCGTGGAGGACGTGGCGCCGGAGGAGATCAGGAGAGAGAACGAGGAGGGCGTAACCGAGGAGACCGAGGCGGACGCTCGCGTTCCCGAGAGCGTGATTCTCGCAAACGCAGGGGTCGAGATGAAAGCTCTGGGGGTAGCCGCCCTGGTGACCAGCGTAATAAGCGGCGGCATTAGACAACAGAGAGATACCAGTGGGGCCGGTCCAGCTGGAGATAGTCCCTGTCGAGATATCTATCATCTAACAAAAATGACAAGTTGCAGTTATACCGGTAAGGTGTCTTGATTTGCCAGTACCGAGACTCAAGTGGTGTGTTATCTAACTAACCAGCTTTCTACTACAGTAGTCCTTTTGCTACGTAGTACTTCTGATTTGATGCAGGTTTAGGCAAAAGACTAAATCTGCTTGTGCAGCCAGAGCTCGGTCTCCAACTTGTCCAGGTCCTGCGCTGTCGCCTGCATCGCGACAATCGCGTTACCCTGGATGGCATCCACAGGCACGAACGTCATGCCCGGCATACTATTCGCCTTGCCTCGTGAGGTAACAGTCTCGTGGTACGCCTTTGCTATCTCCAGCTCGCTCGAGAAAGCGGTCGCCACGTAAAAGGTGCGAACATGAATAACGCGATCCCATGGCATCAGCGCTTGTACCAGACTATCCAGAGCACACGTCCAGATTCCCTCAGCGATAGCTTTTGCCAATGCTCGAGTATTATCATATTTTGCATCGTTCTCTACTGACGCAATACACATAATCTGGCAAAGCGCGCGTGGAACCATGGCACTCTGCCAGTCAAAGCACACATTCTTGGTACGATGCGTACTCGTAAGACTGCGCGGAACTAGGTATTTAAGCGCGATGTGGGTGAGCGCCTGAAGCTCCACTTCCACGAGAGCATTTCGCGGCAAACGTGAAAGTTGCACTACCAGCAGTGGCGCTTGTCTCACGAACTCCACGCGTGCTTCGTTCTTATCGACATCTTCGTCACTTTCATCGCTGTCGTAGGCAGACTCAAATGTATCCTCCAACTCGGCGTTATCTACAAGGTGGCGACGGCAGTCAATCAGTAGGCGCTCACGAGCCTCACGATCGCTAGGGTCTCCGGTTGTGTAGATGACACCAGAGCAAACGTGGCGGAGGTTCGACTGAAGTGCCTCCAGCACTCGGCACGCATTACGAAAGCATTGGGTTGTTTGAGCAGCGTGATCGCCTGGTACGAGATTCATCGTCTGAGGGTGCAATGCAATTTGACCTGCCAGCAGGATAAGCGCTCGGTGCAATACGTTTGCTTGGCTGTACGGTCCAATGCAACAGGGTGCCCAAGCCGAAATACTCTTCACATGCAGAACGTCGCGGCGAACACGCAGAGATTGTAACTTTTGTTTTCCACTGCCACGCAACGCGAAGCAGTCCATAAGTACACGGGCGGGTACGTCCGCCATTGCCTTCACTTCGACACAGCTACGGGACGGCGGTAAGTTTTGTCCTAGATACCGGATGTACTGGTCATTAAGTTGACCGAACGCGGTCATATCCTGGACGTAAAGATGTACAAAACACATATCCGCCAGCACCATCTTCTGGCTCGTGAGGATAGCCTCCACTTGCGCAACAACATCTGCCATTTCTTCTTCGAGCGATATTGACTCATCTCCTGCCTTGCTGCTCATGATTCCCGAAAGGTGCAGTTGATCACGGAACGTGCCGTAGGCGGGCACAAACTTCTTTGCAGACGTTGGAGTAAGTGCCAATACGGAGGCCGACTTCGCACCTGTGGCCATCGCACTGATTGCTGGCGAGGTAGATGAAGGCTCCGGGATCCGAGAGGCTAGCTGCGATGGGTCCGAAGGCTCCTTTTCCTCAAGGTGGCATTTATCGATCGAGAGGAAGGCAACCGGCGCAACGTAGTCATCTGAATGAAGTACTGTGTGGCTTTCATCACTACACAGTAACGCGCTCGTCAGAATTGAGACGCACAAGCTACGTCTCATCACCCCCACGGACTTACATGACGATTCGCTTCTTGAAGAGCGGACAGTCAAGCGTAAAGGTTTCGTACTCGCCTCCTTCACCGCATACGTTCATCTGATACTTCTCCTTCTGCACAGACACGAAACAGCACAAAACATCCATCACGCCATCACCAGTCAGCAAACGGTACATCTCAAATCGCGCTGCCACATCGCTTACCAGCATCATGAGTTGAGGCTGCAGCTGCGCGATGGTCTTGCCCAGGTGCCTCCGCGGCTGCAGACCAATAGATGCCACCTTGACGAGGATAGCCTCCATTTCAGAGTCGATCATCTCCTGCAGCAACTCTGTCTGCTCGCGGCGCCACAGGTAGCCGAGTGACGTGAGTCCGAGCCGCGAGCACCTGCCGCACAGAAAAAAGAGGGGGAAAAAAATGCGTCCGCAAAGCACAACAATTCAGCTTGGAACGCCCCCCCCCACGCAGCTGCAGGCAAGACTGCTGCACTCACACGTTCTCCACCCTGTTGCGCTGATAGCTGGAGAAGATAGCGCCCGTGCACACGCCCTGCACGTCCGGGAACTGCCGCTTGACCTTCTGCAGCAGCCGGAAGAGGTCCTCGACCTCGCCGCCCGCTGCCGACTCGAGGTAGTCAATGCCCGTCTTGACCGCCGTGCCCGTGATGGTCTCGGCCACGAGCGGCAGCTCCATGCTCTCGGCGATGAGTCGCACGGCCTGGTGGCCCACGCTCTGGAACATGAACGAGTCGATCTCGGCGTCGTCGGCCGAGAGCTCCGCGGGCGGGTGCAGGTGCGCCAGGCACGCGATCTCGTGGCCGAAGCGCACGCACTCCATCATGGCGTAGCAGCTGTCCTTGCCGCCGCTCACGAGCGCCACCACCTGCATCGCGGCCGGGAGAGCGGGTGGGTCCTGCCGACGGCGCGAGAGAGCGAGTGCCACATTATTGACGAAGGCGGTGGTCGTCGTCACAGTGTAGCCATCTCATCCAGTGGCTTCACTCCTGGTGTGTGCGTACACGACATTGACGTGCTCGCACACCACATTAGTGTACAACACCCACACATTCACCAAGTGCGCCGTTGCGCACTACCGAATAGAGAGCCCCCCCTCGCCCCACCGAGATGGCGGCGGCGCGCTCCGTGCTGCTGAGCGACATCCAGGGCGTGCTGAGTCTGGCGCGGCGGCGCCACGGCTTGCTGCTGTCCGGGAGCGCAGGTGCGCGCGCGAAGCAGGTGCGAACTCGCGCTGTAGGAGGCGAGCGACCCGTCTGAACCCAAGGCCTAATCCCACGTCTTGCCGACCGCTAGGAGAGTCCGCTGGCCGTCTTCCAGAGCTTCTCGCCGCTGCGCGGCCGGCTGCTGCGATGCGAGAGTACGTAGCGCGCGTTTCCCGCCGCTCGGGGCTCGTGACTGACGCGCTGTGGGATCCGCAGACATGGCCGAGCTCTCCCCCGTGCTCGTCGTCAAGCCGTTCCTGGACGTGGTGCGCCACGAACATGCCAGCAGCACCGAGACGGGCGCGGCGCTGCAGGCCGTCGCCAACTTGCTGCACTCGTGGCCCTGGGCGGACGTCAGGGACCAGAACGCGGCGGCAGACGCCCTGGCCGACATCGTGGACGCCGTGAGCCACTGCCGCTTCCAGGAGACGGGCGTCGAGAGCGACCAGAACGTGCTGGTGATGGTAGTGCACGTGCTGCACGCGGTGGTGCGCTCGCCCTGCGGCGCCAGGCTCTCGGACCACGCCATGTGGCAGCTGGTCGAGTCGCTCTACGCGCTCAGCCGCGGCAACCGACGTGATGTGCGTGCTGCGACGCGTTTATTTGGCGCGGGGGGAGGGGGGGGGTGCTTCGCGGCTCATGGCCTCATTGACGTTGATTATGTTGTTTTTTTGTTTGCTTGCGCTGGACAGCCGCACATCACGCTGCCGCTGCGCTCGACGGCGACGAGCTTCCTGCACGACACGGTGGCCTTCATCTTCTCGAGCCCGGCGATCTACTCGGACTTGGCCCCGGTTGCAGCGCCGGCACATGCCGGATCGGAACCGCCGAGACCGGGCTTTGGGTTGCCGTGCGCGGTGAAGATCGTGGGATTTCTGTGCCAGAAACTGCACCAGCGCAACTATGCGCCACCTCCATCTCCTGATGCACCTGCAGCGAATACTGGAAATACAACAAGTCGGCGCGAAGTGCTGTTGTCGTTTACCCTGCTTCAGCGCGCACTCATGGCTTGCGATGCTGATCTGATTACCGGCGTGCCGTCGTTGATGCTGTTCATTAAGGACGACCTGTGCAGCGCGATTCTGCGCTACTGCCGTCTCGGGTACGAAAGATACTGATTTGCGTACATCATTGCGCAGTTCTAACGTATCGCCCTTTCCAGTGCCTGCGGGGAACTCAAGATTCCAGTGGTGTGCCTTGAGCTTATCCGACTTTTGTGGTCTAAGCTTCGCTCCGAACTAAAAATGCAGGTGGAGGCGCTATTCAACGGAGTATTTTACCACACGATGCATTGGAGTCTCGCAAAAATGGATGTAAGCAACCCAGATTTTCCTCGCGGGGACAATGCAACCCTATCTACTGGAGATGGAAATGATCTGGCCAGTGACAAGTCTGTGACGACAGTTGATGCAGCACTTGATGAATTCTCTGGGGAAATGTTGTCTAAGGAACGACTGTACAACATTTCGTTTGAAATTCTGGATTGCCTCGTAGACCTGCTTGCAGAGTCTACTCTGCTTCCTGACCTGTATGTGAACTACGACTGTGACGGCAACCGTTGTGACTTAACGCAGAGCTTGTTCGATCTGTTGTCACAAGTTGCTCAACAGTCCCATGTTGCGTGCTTTGAGTCGCATGAAGAATCGCATTTTCTGTGGGCCCAGGCTGTTGGTGAGATAGCACTTCGTGGAATGTTCAATGCGCTGTATGTTGTGCATCTTCGTACACACCCACAGACGCCTGTTGTGAGTGGAGACAGTAGTAGTCCACCTAGTGATGAAGAGATTCGTGATGACACACTACTGGTGGATCAAGAGGAGCAGCAGCTGCCTGCGGACGATGATACATTCGCATCGGCGGAAGTGCTGTTTAAGAAGCGCCAACGCAAAAAGTTTTTCCAGCATGGAATTCAGGAATTTAATCGAAAGCCGCTGGCAGGAATTAAGTATTTGCAACAAAATGCATTCCTCCCAACACCACTCGATAGCACCTCCCTTGCGACGTTCCTACGCTCACTACCACAAGGTTTAAACAAAAATGCTGTTGGTGTGTATTTGGGCGCGATGGGCAAGGAGGTCAAAGGGTTTGAGAAAACTGAGATACATGAAGCTGATACCATGGATTTCCACCGCGATGTGTTAACTAACTTCGTTCGATCGTTCAATTTTGAAGGCGAGAGTATCGTCACTGCGCTGCGCATGTTTCTCGCAAGCTTTCGTCTTCCTGGTGAGGCGCAGCAAATCGACCGCATTCTCAACACCTTCTCGCTTCAAGTGTATGAACAGTGTCGAGAACGCTTTCTCATGGCATCAGTGGACGTGGCGTATCTGCTATCTTTCAGCTTAATTATGCTGAATACGGATCTACACAACCCGAACATCCGAGCCGACAAAAAGATGAAATTGATTGACTTTATTAGAAACAACAAAAACTATGGTCAGGAGGTTTCTAAGGGCTTAGATCTACCCGAGGATTTTTTGACGGAGCTGTACGAAACCATTGCAAAAGACGAAATTAAGACTTTTGAAGACGGTGGTAAGCATGGTGAAGTTACGAGCGATAGGTGGAAAGATCTGCTTAATCAAGCGGAGAGTGACCCGCGTAACTCGCGCTTGATTGTACACCATCCGTCGTTGCACCTCCGATCATCGAGTGCGCCTCGTAAAATTGGCGTTGTGCAAGGCGTTTCATCACCACTAGCTCCCGATGCTATGCGAACGATGAAGCAGGCCCGGCTTACAAAGAGTGCTTCCACTCCAGCTAATGGAATTGCATTGCCGTCCAAAAGTGGAACGTGGGAGCAACAGGACGGTTTCGATGGAATTGTGCCGATGTATGCCTCTTCCGGTAATCAGTATGACCGCCACATCTTCGAGTTGATTCAGCAAAGCCTTGTACGAGCTTTTGCCAGCGTATTCCAACAATTTGTTGTCGACTCACAAGCTAAGGATGCGGCACGAAGTGAGGATCTTTCGGTT
Source organism: Phytophthora fragariaefolia (assembly GCA_030267785.1). NCBI lineage: Eukaryota > Oomycota > Peronosporomycetes > Peronosporales > Peronosporaceae > Phytophthora > Phytophthora fragariaefolia. The sequence continues at coordinate 21,827 of BSXT01001184.1, forward strand.
GGTAGCAGTTATGAGATGCACTACGTACCCCAGAAGAGTGCGCTTCAGCTTGCATGCAATGGCTTTGTGTTGTGTGCTGCAGTGGCATCCAACTTGTCGCTTGTAGAACACTGCAACGCGCTATTTATCCGCCTTTGTAAATACACTGCTCTGCTATCTTCCGACATTTATCCGGCGGGATACAACGGCCGCGAAAACGGTGTATGGGTGTTTTGCGACAACCAGAGTGCCCCTGTAGCGACTGCGGCTGTACTCAAACTCGTTAGTACGTGCAGTTTATCGCTGCACAGCCGTTCTTGGAAGTATTTTTTCCATGTGTTCAGTGGCTTGCGCGAATTCCATGTTCTTCCGTCTCGGATTTTATACCCCAGCGACGAGATGGAATTGGAGCTGATGACCTCAGACGAGCGGCTGGAGTTTATTGACTTGGTATACCAGAGCAAGGAAGAGCTAGAAAGGAAGCTTGCACTGAGTGCCCAAGATCAGGAGGGTGGTGATGGCGACTCGGGGGGCTTTTTCAGTGGTGTTGCATGGCTGTTATCAGCCCTTGATACCAACTTGGGCGGCGCTGCGCCAGAATCAGCACCGACAAAATCGCACTTGTCGCCTGGTTTTGAGCAGTATCAGCTTAGCCCGGCTGAGCTAGCGTTGCACACTGAAGATCTTGTCATTGAGGGGAAAACACCGCGAGCGCAAACATCAGACGGTGAGCACAATCCGAGAGGCGATTTCGGCACTGATTTGTGGATTCGAACTACGCTGCAGCCATACCGTCTTGAATTTTTGATGCAAGATGTGGCAAGCTTACCTTCTCGTGCTCTGGCTGAAGTTATTGAGGCGCTGCACGACGAGATATTACATGTACTAAGGGGGCCGAATGAGAAGGAGTCACCAAAGGACAGGAAGAAGTCTACGAAACTGTCACTCAGCCAAGGTGGTTGCGTGCTGTTTGAACACCTGTTAAGTCAAGTGATTGCGCTGAGCGGATCTCTCTTTGATGGCGACGTTGACGATGAAGATGGTGTATCTGCAGTACTAGAAGCTCATTATACCCAAATTTTGGAGTTTCTGCGACCGGTTTTACTCACAAATCATAGCCTTAGCGGACTCACGTACGAAAACGCGTGTTTCTTGCTGCACAAGGCGATCAACGGTTTATTTGCGTGGGTAACACGTACTCGTAATGATTCCAACGGGATATTGCTGATAACCTTCTTAGGCACCTTGATGGAAATGAGCGGTGATGAGGAGCTGATTCGACCGTTCCTCACGTCAATTATGTGCGGATTGGATCGATATGTAACACTGATTGAGCCAAGCAACCTACACTACTCACGCATGGATTGGCTGACTATCTGTAACTTGATAAGCTGGTCTGTTGGAATGCCAAATGCAGCATCCCGTGCGTTTGGGTTGCTCGAACGTCTTGTGGAGGAAAAGATCTGGAATGGAGACGGAAACGAAATTCTGATCAGCGATTGCTATACGAAGATGATCATGTTTGCCATGAAAGCTCGTGATCCACATGACTCGTGGCCGCCGTCGCGCCCCCTAGACTTGCTACTTTTCATGTTTAACACACTGCGCCCAGATGCAACCAACTACGTCGAGGAACGCTTGCGCTTTTTGGGCGGAATGGCCGTTGTTTTGAGATATTTGCTGCTGAATCAGATCAAACAAGAAATTTCCAATGACCTGGTTGTGGCGGCGATTGAAGCTTTAAAACATATGCTACGTGAACACGCAGGAACAGATCAATCTTTTAAAGCTGTGGCCTGGTTGGATGTTCTTCGGTATGGTCTTGTGCCTGTCGGTTTTGACTTGGTTAATGATGCTGGACCTAAACATTCTGGCGGAGCAATGCATTTCGGAGACGATGAAGAAGAAACGAATTCGCCATTCCTCTATTATCGTCGACAGTTGCGTTCCCTCGATGATGATAACTCGTTGAAGCATTCTGCTCCGTCGCACACGGACCCCAAGGGGCCAACTGGCCGTCGCCGGCGACCATCGACAATGAAAGATCCGTTGGCACTACGACCGCATGTTGTTATCGTTCAGCTACTATCTCTTGTGGTATGCGAGGAACTGACAAAACTGCGGGCATGCGCCAAGTTCCCAGCCGTGTGGGAAGACGTAGCTGAACTTCTGGTTGGTTTGCTGGAACATACTGCCATGGAAAACCCTCCGTCTGCAGGGGAAGGAGCTGCGAGCGGGGAGGTATTGATTGCGGCGTTGGAGCGCAGAAGCGTGCTATCAGCACACGAGGAAATTCTCGAGCACAGCAAGGGTATTGTTCGACGCTTGACGATAATTCAGGACGGGGATAAGGAAGCTGCAAGTGATGAACTTGTGCAACAGCCAAACACCTTAATGCAGATGCTTGAGGAGAAGTGCCGCTCTCACCCGGATTTGATTGAACAGCTTTTCTCGTCGAGGGATGACACTGGGTCCACTGGCGGCCGCACTCCTCCGATCGAAGAAGTCGATGGAGAAAATACTGAAGAGCAAAACGACAGTGACGCGTCGAGCTAATCATTGCGATGTGGAAGGTAGTGGATTAATCTTTGTTCATAGAAGTATGCAAATACCAGATGTGTTGAGTTTCAAGCTGTCTGCTCTTGTGGTACAGTATTTATTAGCTGGGTCGAACTGTTGGGTGGCCGCTTTCTGAAGAAGGTCCGTGTGCATCCAAGAGACTCACTGCCTCGTCAGCCTTCGAGTAAATTGTCATGATTTTCTCTGAGAAGCATTGCGTGAACGTCTGCGTCAGCTTGTTGACGATCACATCCTTCAGGTTGGTGTCGTTCTGCTCCACCGCAATATCACACAGTCGCTCGGTGATGTCGACAAGCGCTCTTACCTGTTGAAGGATATACGACGTCAGAAAAATTGTAAATACCCACGGAATTCATCTACAAACCTGGTCAGTGACACGTGACACGTTCTCTTCCAGCCGCTTCGCCCCAGGACTCTGTGGCCCATTTCCAGTTCGAAGTGCCTCCGCTTTGCGAACTGTTTCAGCAGTGTCGTCCTCAGCACGTTGCTTAGCAGCACCTAAACCAGCACGCTTCTCCAAAATCTCGAGTGCTTCTTTCACGTGTCCTTGGACTAGAGCGATTTGCTGGATGCTCTCCGTGCAATTCGCGTTGACATGCGTCGTAATATGATCGAGGCTCTTGTGAACACTTTCAAGTTCCGCCGCTAGCTTCTGCGTCTCTGCCTTAGCTGCGAGTCGCTTCTTGTTAGAATCCTCGATTTCGCGCTTGGCAGCAGCTAGTTCCTTTGCTCGCTGCTGAGCCTTTTCAGACTCTTGGACTGTAGCAAGAGCATGCTTCAACGATGCGACTTCATCAGTGAGACTTTGGATGGTTGCTGCACTCTGAGTTGCTTTCTCGTTGGTCTGCTCTCGAAGCTCTTTCACCTGCTGCTCATTGTCGACATTGCGCTGGTTGACTTCCATGCGTAATCGATCTACCTCCTTCTGCAGCCCACTCTTCGCTTCCAATAAATTAGTCTTCTCACCCACCAGCGACTGAACAAGAGCCTTCGCTTTCTGGCGTTTGTCAGTGTTTTCTTTGATAATCGCCTCAATTGATGTTGTCAACTCTTGGTTCTTCTTCTCAAGCTGCGCGCATCGAGTTTGCAACTCCTTCAGGAATTCCTCCGCTTTCTGGAACTCTGCATGAACAGACTCGGAGCGTTGACGGTGTTCCGTGCTGTCCGATTTCAAAGTGCTGTGCTGGGCCTGAAGCTCAGCCATTTCCATGCTCCACTTCTTCATCTCAGCTTTCAGCGTCGACACTTCGATCTCCTTTTCAGAGATCTTCTCGTTGAGCTTCAGATTCTGCGTCATCATATCATCGAGGCGCTCCTGGGTAGCCACGTATTTTTCTTTAATGGTTTGCATGCCACCCAATTGTGACTGCGTCTCCGCGATCAAGCTGTCGCTGCGGCTTCGACCAAGATTAACCTTCTCATAAAGCTGGGTGATCTCGGCCAGCTTGTCTTCCAGTTCAGGGCATTTGCTGCACGAAAACGATGCGAGCTCGTCACTCTTAGCCTGTAGTTGACTTTGAAGGGAAGCCACCTCAGCTTGGCTTTGACGCACTTTCGATTCGCTTTCATCCGCTCTCAGTCGATAGTTGTCCAACTGCTCGAGCTGGAAGTCTTTGTCCGATAGCTGCTTCTGAAGGTGTTGGTTCTCGATCTTGTGCTGCTCAAGTTGGAATTCCAGCTCCTTGATTTTGGTAATGTCGGCCTCAAGTAGACTATTTTCTTCAGCTTTCATTTGTGTCTGCTGAGAGCTGAGCTCAGACGTCAGAGAGCTCTCACGAGCTTTCAGCGAATCGACTTCGGCTTGCAGGTGGCTACGCTGTTGTTCAGCAGATGCACGAAGCGCTTCAAGCTCTTGAAGAAGACGTGTTGCTTGCTGTGAAGACTGCAAAGCCTCTGCTTCGACAGCGCGTAGTCGCTCGCGCATATCGGCCATCTCGAAGTTGGCCGTGTTCAGTTGCGATTGAAGTGCGTTAAACTCTTCATCACTGTGCGAGCCTGCGGGAGCTGGTTGCGAAAGGAAATCCATTTGCTTAGCTTGGTCGGCTGCACTCTTAGCAGCTTCAGCCGCCGCAAGCGCCTCAGTCTTTTGCTGTAGCTGTGTCTCGAGGTTGCGGCACTTTTCCTTTTCAGCCTCCAGCTGTGAGTTCATCGCGTCTGCGAAAGACTTGGCTCGCGCCTTGAGCTCGTTTTCGCGTGAAGCGGTCTCCTTCTTCAGGTTCTCGATCTCATTCGTAAGGCGCTGCTGCTCGGCGGAGCCATTCTCTGCGGGCGCAGCTGAAGTCGCGGCGGTCGTCGCCTCCTTGAGTTTTTCCTCGAGGGTCGTCACCTTCTTCGTCTCAGCCGCCAACTGACTGCGCATGTTGTCCACGAACGCCTTGGTCTTGGCCTTAAGAGCATTGAGCGCTTCCTCCTTCGCCTGCACCTCGCTCTTGAGCCGAGTGACCTCCGCCGTCGGATCCAGCGGCGTAACCGCGATGGCTGCGAACGGGTCCATCGCTGCTCACCACTCTCGTCTTCCTTCCGCTCAGCTCTTGTATGAAGCAGATCTGTCCCAGGTGAGTCCGAAGCTCATTCACACTCGGCCAGCTCGACAGAAATACCCCAGAGCTATGACACAGTCTGACCCGGAGGCTCTTTTAGCTTAGCAGCGCAGTGGTAGAGCTGGCTTGTCTTCGCGCCGTCTTCCTCCCATTTTAGCGAGATGGCGCTAAATGGAGTGGTGCAGACCCCAACACCTCGTCCTCGCCGTTGCGAGCCGTTCGAGCGCCGCCTAAGTTACCAGGTCGGGGGGGGGGCACTCACGTACCCCTGTCACTCAACCGAGTCCATTCAAACTGTCACTCAACCGAGTCCATTCAAATTCGAATCACTGACGGCGTTTATCTACAGTACGAGTCTCTCCAGCCGTATCAGCTGTCAAACACTACAAAACCAAATGAACCAAATTCCAGAGGTCCTGCTCCCTCACAAGAAACGCATCTCCTGTACAAGAGCAGCATACAATATCGCAGGAGATGTGTAAACACGTCGCAAGCATGGGAATTCCAAGCACTCGATCCGTTCAGCGCCGACAGTGAGCGGCGATGGATGGAACAGGCGGCGCGCTGGCGGCGAGCGGGGGCGACATGGACTCGCTGCTGTCGAGTGACGCGGACGTGGCGGACAAGACGCGGCGCCTGCACGAGCCGTACGAGCGGCACCGCGCGCACGACCTCCGCGCCGAGTGCTACCGGCGCGGGCTGCGGCCCATCAAGAAGGGGCCGAACGCCAACGACAACAAGGGCGGCTACATCGAGCTCCTGCGGCGGCACGACGGAGCGTCGGGCAGTACCGTGGGCGCGGCGACTTCCGCCCCTGCGACAACGAATACTGCGGGCAGCAACGGGGCCCTGCCGTCGCTGCTGCGAGAAAGCGAGCCGCCCGACCAGCGCCGCGCCGGAGACGACGAGACGGAGGACGACGAGAGCGCGAGCAACGCCGGCGAGAGCGACGTGCAGGTGGTCGTGGTCGGCAGCAGCAAGCGCAAGCTGCCCACCATGTCCATGCAGACGCAGACTCCGGCCGAGACGAGTACCGTAACCGCTGCGGAACTGCAAGGGTTCTACGACAGCGGCGGCCAGCAGCCCACCCCGCTGGGGCCGGTGCTGCCGATGCAGTACCCGAGCAGCGCGAGCTTGGGGAAGGCGCCGGCCAATCCGACCACGGACCTGGAGATTTTGAGCGGCATCGCCAACTCGTACACGCAGAACGCGGCTGCCGACGGGCAATTGTGTGGCAACTGCCGCACGGTGGTCACGGACCAGCTCATGGAGTCCATCCGGCTGGGCAAGACCAAGATGCAGCTGCAGGAGTGGCACAAGGTGACCGAGCAGAGAGACCGGGACACGACCCACCTGAAAGAGGTGCTGGAGATTTTGCACGGCCTGCGGAGGTCGTACCGAGAGGCGCAGCAGAGTGGGATGGGCCACGACCTGCTCGTCGAGCTGCAGGACGATATGGCGTTCTTCCGGGCGCTCAAGGAGCAGACGAAGGACAGAATGCGGCGCGCCATGCGGGACGCGCGAGAGCGGTCAAGCAACAAGCCCAACGCGACGGCCTAAACACACGGTTGATTCTTCAACAGGCAAAGGTTCTCGGTGTCTTGTTTTGAGGCCACGCGTAGCAGATTGGATGGATCGCCCGTTGCCGTAAAGTTGGGGACAAAACAGCTTTTGGTGCAACACGCGGTGAAAAGCGACCCAAAGCGAGAAGGATCCATATACCAAGACACTGCAAGGGGCAGGGCTGGAAATCTGATAACCGATCGAATACGCGTGCGTGTGAGTTCTGCTACCTTCCTGCTGCTATGTTATCCTCTGGCGCTTGCGCGCACGAATGGCGGCCAGACGTGTTTGGGAGACTAAACGCTGAAGCCATGTTGAACTTTCACTTGTCAGTCTGCTGTCCGTTCCAGCTAGCTGCAGACCAGGACATCCTGCTTGCGCAGAGCTGGTCATTCCTGAATTTGCTTTCAAGCCCCACTGTCTGCTGAATCCCAGTGCCTCAAGCTTAAGTGATTTGCTTATAAAGTCATGACCGCGCTCGTTGAAGTGACTACGCCGCCGACTTACGAACCTGCAGAATCCCCTTCTCACCGAGAGTTGGCTGCTATGGGACTCACAGAGCATCCACCAAGACTATCTACATTCTCGCATCTCGATCTCAGTGACTCTGGTGACAGCAAGCACACTACTGGATGTTCAGTCGCGATGCTCGTGCTGCTCGCTCTACCTCGAATGGCTACCAACATGGCTTGGTCGGCGCAATGGGCTGCTCTTGGGCCATATCTTGGTACATTGCTGCCGCGTTTTGCAGTGCAACTCACGCAACTGATCGGTCCGCTGTCTGGTATCCTCGTGGCACCGACAATCGGCGTTCTCAGTGATCGCAGTACGTCAAAGTGGGGCCGTCGTCGCCCTTTCTTGATTTATGGTGCCGTTACGAGTGCAATATGCTGGACGTTGATGGGATACACGCGTGAGCTGGGGGGGCTTCTTGGTGACTCGGGAAATAGCCGTCCATGGACTGTTTTGCTGACGATCCTGTTTTACACGTGGATGGATATCACTGTGAATGTAGTGCAAACACCAGCATTTCTTATCATCGCGGATTTTGCAGGTGACCGACAAACGCTGGGAGCCAGCATCGGGCAAGCCAGCTCGACGCTAGGTTCGATTTGGGTTGCTGGCTATATCTACGTCTTCGGAGCAGCCCACCTGACGCTTCGCTGGTTCCTTGGTATGCTGTCCGTGACAATGTTAGCTTCTGTCGGTGCTGTCTGCGTGTTCGCAAAGGAGGAGGTACCGCCCTCGAAGGGCGTGGAATCGAGTGAGGCTGCTCCTAGCAAACTGAAGCGCATTGTCGAGGCATTTTCCTGTATTTTGCAAGGTGTCAAGACACTGCCTCGTACACTGGTAATTTATTGTACTGTGTTCTTCTGCATCCAGTTTGGTTTTACAGCCTACAATGGTAACAAGGGCCAATTTTTCGGTATCGAAGTGTTTGGCGGGAACTCTACTGATGCGGACGTCTGCGATCAGACTCTCTGCACAGAGGAACAAGCACACTACAACCATGGCGTCCAAATTGCCGGTGGACTTGCGGACTTGCTCTTTAATGTGCTCGGCTACCTGTATTCGTGGGTGCTCCCGATCCTGGTGTATCGTTTTGGTGCCCGTTGGGTTATCACAGTCGCATGCATTCCACAGGCGCTACTGATGGTCATGGCGTTCTCGAAAATAGTGGTGCTCGATGTAATTATCGTAATCGTGACAGCCATCACGCAGGCAACGATTTTTGCTCTTATTGTCCCTATTATTGTGCACGTCTTCGGAACATCCGCCCAGGTTGGAATGTATGTTGGTGCCGTGAACTCAGCGAATTGTGTTGGCCAGTTGCTGAATTTCTTGGTGGGAGCTGTGCTGGTGGAGACTTCGCTGGGGTATGCGCTACCCGTTTTTGTGGGAGGTGCGCTTTCATTCTTGGGAGCGATCGTCAGTCTCGTGGCGCTCCGGATCGACATGCACTCAATGTAATCGTGATGCGAGGAAGAGGGGTATATCTAGGGTGTACGCTACCAATTATCATCGTTAACGAATTTACTCGTTTAAGTTTAACCTGCCCATATTGCCTGCTTTAGTATTTTGTAGGGGTGTACGCTACCAATTATCATCGTTAACGAATTTACTCGTTTAAGTTTAACCTGCCCATATTGCCTGCTTTAGTATTTTGTCATGTTCCGACGGCCTGTATACCCCAGGGTCGTCCCATGGCTATAATAGTAGGAAACCCCAGATAAAATCAGCCCCTATCATGGGATAACTACTTGTAGAAATCAACTCACTAGTTCTCTGCGAGTAGCGTCTTAGATGTGGGGTTTGCGAAGCTCTCGGTCAAGTGCCGCTCTGGAGGCCTACAAATCATCAAGTGCTCAGAATCAGCTCGTGATGGTGATCGCGTGCCCATACCCGAAAACTCACGGGGTGATCCCGCTAAGATCCTCTGCTGCAACAAGTTTGCCGATACCCGCCAGCAGAGATCGGCGTGAATCAATCCGACGCCCTGATAGCGACCCGCTGCTACCACTTGCACTTAACGCCGGTGATGCACCTTGGTCAATCATCCCCCAAGGAGTTGAAGGAGACTGAGAACGTGCTGATAACTGTCGTCCACCTCGACCTTGTTCATACTATTGATCAGACCCACACGATAGCAATCGTGTTAGACATGCTGCGAGCCTCGAGAAAAATCCGCATTAATCTTACCATTGGGGTCACATGACGCTTATGCTGGGAGTTCTGCCGAGTGCCGAGCACATAGTTGTCTTTGGGCGTCACCTCCATTGATGTTTGTGACGCGTACGATCTAGATTGATATTGTTAAACGATGCGAAGCAAAAATACTAGCATCTCCATTAACCAAACATGTGTTCACCTACGATTTCCAGTCACTGCAACTGACAGTATTCCCCGGACCAACCTGTAGATTAGGGGATTAATTAATGGTGATGCATTTAAAACTGCTGGATACGGTCATACTTACTTGATACACAGCGCTTTGGAAGGGGATACCAGGGACTTGATCAGTCGAGGAGTTTTGCTGAGGCTCAAACATCTTCCTCCCTGTGATGGTGGAGTTGTCGGCCGGCTCACGTGGAATGATGCCACCTTCCTCATCATAAGTAAGATTCTAAACAGGACAGTCAGCACTTACAACGCATTGGCTTTCGTGCAAAGCATACTCTTCAACCCTTACATCTTTGACAGAGGACTGATTTGTGTAGAATCGTTTCTTAACCGAACGGCGTACGTAGCCCCCCCAGTCAGCGTCAGGATGGTCAGGGTCATACTTGTCCACCACGTGGGGAATCACAGGTGAAGGCGTTTGATTGTCGGACCCTTGCGATCTACAACTTTCAGCGCCGAAGCGTGCCATTTCAGCTTGTGCCTGAAGGTAGCCTTTCTCCATGACCTCAAAAGCAAGTCGACTACTGCACTTGTTGTTCTGGAACTTTGAGCAGTTTCTTTTTTCAGCGACTCGTCGGCGAAACACTGCTTAATCTGACCTCCCTGTAGGTGTGGGGGAGAGTGTGTTGATAACAACAGTGATTGCAAGTGAAATAGCCTAACTTGTTTAGAATTCGATACAATCCCGTGATTTGAACTTTGTAGTAGTCCTACGACGTACGGCTTTTTATTCATCCGTTTTTTATGTGCTTGGCATCTTCTTCTTCCTCTCCCCATGAACTGAGCTCTACCCCATTGTTTACAGCAGCTTGACTTTGCCGGTCGAATACCAACCCTCGTATACCGCAGCCGTTCTAAGATACTTTGCTCGTTTAATCGGATCTGGGATTTTCAGTGCATACTCTTTAAAACTGCGAGGAGTGTGTCCCATCATACGAAGAATTCTAAACGATAAACTTACTACGGACTTCCCAAGAAGCTTCCCAAGACCTCTTTCTTCATCGCCCGAAATGGGGTACTTGTCGGTTTTGGTGATGCTCTTGGTGTTATCCATGACGCTTGCATCACCTTCCGTAACATGCCGTAGCTGGCGCTTTGGATCAACTGGTACAGCAGCAGAGAGATCACGAGCTGTATTCACCGATTTCACCGATCTCATTTCCGTCGCGTCGCTCAGCACGTTGTGTGCAGACGCCATAGCTCCATTTTCCAACAGCACGACCAAAACCACGAGTAGAACCCAGAACAGTGTACGCATGGTCTTCGTGGGGTTCTTGAGTTGCTAGCACAAATTTTGAAGTACGAAGAATCAATTTCACTCATGGTCTTCGTTCGAGATACACGGATAAGCTGCCCAGCTCAACAGCATTCCCCATCCATTTTGTTTTGCTTACATACGGAATGAATCCTGTTACGTTTCCCTGGTTGCAGGATTTCTCAGGAGGAGTCCTCGGAGGAGCCATTAAAACTGTAAGATGCATATCTGGTCGCTATGTTAAGCCAGCTGGTGATAACTCTCGATCAATGCTCACTCCTAATTGATCAGACAACATTAGCGATTAATGTACCACTTCCAAACCACCAGACGACAAGCCCCCAGTGTGGGCCTGATGCACTGTTAGCGGCGATGGCTTTTGACTGGGACTAGATGTCGGTGCGCTGAAGTACAGCGTACATACGATAACACAACGGCAAGAGTGTTGGCAAGCTACATTGCCGTGGTTTCCCTCATGGCAGTTGTGCGCTTACCGGTACAGTCTTGGCGGAGTCATGCGCTGTACATGTACAATACAACTTCAACGGGACTCAGCTTTTACGCAAAAAATAAGATTTACGTACAGCAGTACGTTAGACACATCTAATAAATGGATCTTTCGTGCATGACGGCTGGGACGTCATCACGGAAGCGTTACTGTTGATGATTAAATTTTTCTAAGTGCTTGCAGCGTATTTGCGTCATCACAGAAGCGGTACTGTGGATATTAACAGCAGCAGCGTACGCGTGGCGGCAGCCCCCAGTAGTTTCGTGCGTGCTTGACTCGCTCTTTTAAAATTGGGGGATTTTTTTAGTTTGGCGTGATTATTCTGTGAAACTTGCTGAGGGATTTTTGTTTGTCTGAACGGTCTACAATTGGCAGAGAAAATCATATGGGGCAAAATGCCTCCTTTCATTCACGGTTTTGATGTCATATTCTGAAAGTTTGTCAAAGGGGCCATTTTGCCCCCTGTGGCCGCGAAAGGGTCTTTCTTATAAAACCTGTGGTACACTGTATCGGATTTAATAGTTGAAAACGCCTTCAGAAGGAGTAGATAGAAGAGGAAAATCAGACCATGAATGCGATCGCTGCTTAACTCTGAAATAAATTTCATAGGAAAACAATCCTTTATCGATTACCACTTCACTTGAACAACAATCCTTTATCGATTACTTTACTTGAGCAACAATCCTTTATCGATTACTTCACTTGAAGTACATGTACAGTGTAACTTCACTTGAAGTAATCGATAAAGGATTGTTGTTCACATACATGTACAGGCCACTTTAGCTGCGGGAATTACAGTGGTGCACCATATCAAATCTGCTGGTACCGGTACCTGTATAACCAATGTTCGGGAAAACTGTGATGGGGGCGACTGGTTGTATGTAATGGATTATACTAACCTAATGAAGTAAAACTATAAAACGCGCACACCCATCTTCGATGTAATACCTGAGTGGTACTATCAATTCTGAATAGTCCTCTTCGATACATCCGTCTAACCAACCTTCCGAGCACCACTTAGTCACAGTGTACAGTAGATATTGGCGGGTGAATACTGATCTCCTCAGTAGAACATGTCCAGCTCCAATTCTTGCTTATTGCATCTGTAGTGACCCTTGAGGCTCTTGATGCGCCTTGATCCATCGGCTGCAGAGGCGGCAGTGTTCGGTGCAGCTTGTGAACTACTACGCTAGTTAGATCAGCCGGTTTGCGTGTCATGGTAGACGGAAAAACTAAAGTAAGCATTTGTGTCGAGGCGCTTGACATCATGAATGTGGCTATTCTACATTCATGATGTCAAACGCCACCTTCCACACAGCGGAAATCGTGCCCGTTGGGATCCCAATGCACTCATGGACCCAATCCCGTCTACGTGCAGGGCTGCCGAAAAATAAATTGGTGCTGAAATTATTGCAATAAATTCAGCTCAATAATCTATCGAGGTGTTCGTAGCGGTTAGTAACCAATTACCTTTCGGCTTTGGCGTGACATCTTCAATAATGTATTAGGGACTACAAACCTTCGAAACCAAGAGTCAAACTCTACCAGTTCAACTCGCCTCACTTATGATTCTATCTACAGTCCATGTCACTCGAACCACGTTTGGGTAACTCTGCAGTCATACATGTGCTTCTTCTTCGGCAGAACGCCGATTACTGGGACGTTCGCGCGGTTGAGAGCGCTATGTAAGTGATAGGTATCTATGCCTTGACACTGCATCAATAATCTATTTGTCTGCTTAGGCTATTTCAATGTCCCATTGTGGGATTTTTCGATGTGGTGTTCAATTATCTATTCTTCGTAGTTGCTAGCAATATGTAACAATGCAATATTCGGCAGCGTAGACTACGCCCTGTCATTGGAGGGTCTGCTTCACGACGTTTGAGGAAGAATTGGTAGGCGCTCACAATCATGGCTAGCTGTGCTCAGAGTGAATAACCAATAATGGCTTAATGCAGAAGAAAGCTGATAGCAACAGGAGCATTTTGCGGGTCGGTTCGGCCTCATCCGTCTAATATTGGCCGAGAACGAGTTCGACCAGTAATTCCCGGTACAAACTATTATGACCAGTACAATAATTGATTGGGTAGGCTGCTTCCGCAAATCATGTAGCGTAATCATAAATTTGGGCAGGTTATCAATACATACCGGGGCCGAAAACGAGGTGCACCACTGTACCGAAATGATCGATTTTAACCCCTCCATGACAACCCGAAATTAAGCTAATTTCGGGTTGTCATGCCTTCTTAGGAAAGGTAAGGTGAGGGAATCAAGTAGGCATAGTAAATATAGTACATACTTCCTCCGGTTGGAAATGATCGCAGGAAGTCAATAAGAAAGGTAGAGAGTTTTTGTTTCTCCTAAAATTTTATAGAACATCCGGTATTGATTTGCAGCGTGTATGCTGTCAGTTACGGACTGAACAACAGCGCGCTGCCGCGGTTAGCCGATGCTAGCAATGCGACAGCAGCCTCGTACAATTCCTTACTACACCACAGACTAACTGGTAGCTTCTTGAATCTCATTCGTGCTTTCGTATCAACATAATAGGGGGGTTCAGTTCTTCATTTATCGGTCTCTTTTCTCGTCTAACATCAGTCGCCAAAAGTTGTCAAGAAATGAGAGGAGAAATGAGCTTCAGGAGTCTCATTTCATGAACTCATTTCTGTCGTTGAGAGAAATAAGGCGCGCCCTTTGGATCAAAGCTCCCACTCAAAAGATCACCCGGCGAATTTCGCGCGCGCGATTAACATCGTGTTAGCACTACATCATGTCTCTCTCCATTCCCCAACCTGCAAAGCAATTACCACCGCGATTAGAACAGTTGGCGCCACGTGAAGTAGGATGCAAAATTCCATGAAGGCTGCTACGGCCGTCAAGATGCCCAGCGATACCGTCTCGTTCAAGTCCGTCCGCAAGGGCACCATCGCGACGGCATCAGGAAGTGGTCAGGCGTTCAAAGCCGCCGTGGTTGTGGAGCGCTCTACGACATCGAAGACCTCCAACACGTCGAAGGTCACCCGAGTCATTCAACATTGCGGATGTGTCCACCAAGTCGGATAAACCGAAGTTTTCGCACACAACAGACGTGCAGCTCCGCGCAATGGTGGAGTGGCTGGAGATCCCAGCAAACTACAAGATCATTACGGGTCACGCGACCGCAGGGCGAAGTGTAGCGCATGGCATCGGTGTCACTAAAATTGAAGGTTTTGGACGCATGGCTAAGTACGTTCACTCTAAAGCTCTTGAGCATATGCATGCTCTAGGAATGTAACGGGGTACGAGGTACCGTCACTAGCGTACACTGTAGTTGCAGGAAGAAGCTTTAATAATAAAATCAAGTATCGGGTTTGGGGTAAAATCAACTCTGTTTATTCTTGGGACAGAGGCGGCGGCCATCCGTCTTCTTGTGAACCACTCAAGTCTAAGTCGATACCTGATTGGCTGATAGGGGTCTGGCTCCCCACTTTCATCCAATCCGGCAATGACAACGGGGCACACGCTAGCCGTGTGCCCGTACCTACTTTTGTGTATGTATCCATATGTATCCTACCTACTTATGTAACTCTCTGTATCAGCCCGTTACATCACCCCCCTCTCAAAGTTCCACTCGCCCACGTTGAGTGCTGTCGCAGTGAGAAAGTGATTGAGAGAGCGAGCTGGGCAACGGTCGCACGCAGTGGAGACACTGCGTGCCCATTCCGCAGAACACCACGTCGTCGACAAGCGAGTCCGGCTCCGGGAGCGCCAGACCTTCGGCGTACCACGTCATGGAGAAGGACTTGAAACCATGGGAGCTGTACGACCTGAGCGGCGCCGAGGGACCGGAGAACTTGGACGCCATGAAGGAGTATTTCACGCGCTATCGGCAGATTCGGGGGCAGAGGACGAACAACGCATACACGCATGACGCGCTACAGCGCTCGTCGTGTGCATTCATCCGCCGCTGGAACGCTGCTGGACGCGAAGGCCTGTCCTTCGCGTCGTGGCTCGAAGATCGTGAGGCTACCCGCAGCACACGCGCTATTGGGGATCTTCGTGCGCGCGTGTGCGAGATGGCGGAGCGAGAGTGGCGCTTGTGCTACGTGCACTTGGTGGAAGGTTGCTCCAAGTGCCAGAATCGCAGCCGGCCAGCGCGAGAGGAATGGGAGCGCCAACTGATGCAGTGGCCGCTGAGCGATGATGAACATCGCTGGATCGGTCGTTTCGAGCGTGCTCGCAAAGATCTTGAGGTTGCGGCGATTCTGGGTGGCGGATGTTGGGAGACCCGCGAGCGGATGCGCACTCGCAGTCGATCGTGGAGTGTCATGGCGTCGCAGTCGTTCGCGCTCACCAGCGCGAGCGAGGCCGCGTAGTCGCTCGCGTTCACCGGGGCGAGCGAGGCTTCGTAGTCGTTCACGAGATCGGGGACATCTTGGAGAAGGCGGCTACGCGCCTCCCACGTATCTTCAGCCGGTGAATAACCAAGCCAGCGGACGCGATAATGTTTCTCGCGGGACTGATGTCGGGACGCGCGATTATTCGTGGCACTCGGGGTACCGCGAGGAGGAGCCTCGCGGTTGGCGCGGACATCGTGATCAACCAAGCGCTCCACGATCCATCGGCGTGCCCCCGAGGCATCCACCAGCGGCGGGGGCCCATCACGCTGGTACTGGCGTTGGCGCGTTGTCGCTTGGCTCCGAGATGTGCGTTGCCTCGGAGCGCCCAGCGCCGCTTGGCTCCGAGCCGGCTGACGCCTCGGAGCGGCTGACTCCCGAACAGTATCGGCTAATGATGATGGAGACGGACCAAGCGAGGGATGACGCGATGGAAACTCAGAACCTCGCCGAGTCTGCGCGTCAGCGTGCCGCAGCTGCTGGAGCTGCCGCGGCCCGGTCGGAGCAGGGACGGCGTAAGATGATGGAGCGGCTTCGTCATCTGGAGAGGGGGACCTCGCTCGGCCATGCCCTCGCGTGAGGGGCGAGGGCTCGGGCTGACACAGCGTCAGCGTCGTCAACAGGGACGCTCAGACTACACACCGGCTGCGGATGCGCCGGCTGCGGATGCGGCGACTGTGGGCGCGGCGACTGCGGACGCGCTAGCTGCAACCGATCCGCCACCAGCGCAGGGATCGTCGCAGGAACATACGGCTTGAGGCGCCCGACATAGAATGTCGGGTGCAGTCGCATCGATGTAGGAATGTCTAGCGTGTAGGCGTCACAAATAACTATTAAGATCTGTGACGGTCCAATGAAACGTGGCGCTAGCTTATTCGGACCCAAGTTCGTCACAGCGCTGCCTTGGATGCCATCCGTGGAAAGGCGTACTCTGTCGCCTCACCGGACGGACAGCATGTTCTTCCGGCTCCGCCGATCTGCACTCGCCTTCTGCTAATCAGCAGCGGCCTGAAGCGCGTCACGCACAAAACTGTGATGGCTTGGCGGTGTAGCATGAGCTCGGACACGGTCGCGGAGTCAATCGGTTCCGGAGTTGGCTTTGGGGCGAAGTTGGCAACGGTGGACGCGGCGGGCATCGCCGCGGCGACTGCGCGAGCTCCTCGTACGACACGCCATGGAGGGCGTGGCCCTCGACCACATGGACCTCGGCTGCTGTTTCTTGATGGGGCTCATCGGACTGCGGGGGATCACTCGACGACTGCACTGACTGTGGCGTCGGTGCCCTTCCTCCCCCACCAAGAGTGGAGACCGCGGGAGGATTAGAACTTCAGACGGTGAGTAGAGCCGGAACGCGCGGGTGCCGCGCATTGTTGACGAAGAACGGCGTCAGGCCCGTTGACGTGTGAGTCGCGTTGTTCAACGCGAACTCGGCCGTAGGTAAAAATGAGCCCCAGGAAGGGAAAGACGTCGCGTAGCTGCGCAACACGTCCTCAAGGACGCGATTCACACGCTCCGTTTGCCCATCCGTCTCTGGATGGGCCGCCGTGGACATGAGTAGGCGGGTACCCAACAACGCGAACAGCCGCGTCCAGAACGCGAATGTGAAGCGAGGATCGCGATCCGACACGATGGACTCCGGTAGACCGTGGTGTCTG
>BSXT01001185.1:0-38062 GCA_030267785.1 Phytophthora fragariaefolia
GCACCACTAGCTTGTAATCTTCACCAGACCACTGACACCGCTCTTTCACAGTCTCTTCATACTGCTCGCGCGCTCTTCTCCATGTGATCAACGACGCTTGGTCCCAGGCCTCGAGTTTCGGCGGTAAGACGACCTCGAATATCGGCTGGGGCACTGTCATCACGGCGTCGCCGTCACTCTCCAGTCGAAAGCGCGACATCGTTGCTTGCAGTTGACTATCGGCTCCAAACTGCACGCAACTAAAGTATACTTTGTAGTCTTTTGCGCTGTTCAAAGTGAAATTGATAGTGCTGTATTTCAAAGGAGCTGCCTACAGCTCCTACACATGCAAAGGTCGGCCGTTAGCGCTGCGACCTCTGGCACGGCGACTCCTAGCAGGATCGCGTGCTGTCCGTTGCTGAAGCTGTTAATGTAGCCATGTCTGGCACTGTAGCCATGTCTGGCGAGGCCAAGTTCCACAATATACGAATCTACACAGTGCAGATGTCCGACAAGTGCGAGGAAGCTATAGAGGAGGCGTTGGTGTAGAGCGCCGGTCTCTACTACGTGTCTTCTAGTTTACGGATTATATATTCTTCATATCCAAATAGAGACAATATTTTCTACTCGCATCATTTCTTGTAAATCGTCAAATAATGTGAGTGTTGCTATATATTTCATACCGCAAATAGTGTTTGTGCAGAAATGTTGGCACTCGCATCAATTTTTGTGAGGATTTGAAGTTTATCCTTACAAGAATTGTTGTGGGTGATGTTAATTACGGTACCTACTGCTAACCGCGGCAGCGCGCTGTTGTTCAGTCCGTAACTAACAGCATACACTCTGCAAATCAATACCGGATGCTCTATAATATTTTTATAGAAACAAAAACTCTCTACCTTTCATATTGACTTCCTGCGATCATTTCCAACCGGGGGAAGTAGCATTTAGTCGCTTTGAAGCAAGGGAATCCGGATTGTTACATTGGACCCCACTAAATCGTATTCCCCGTCTAAGTCGCAGACGACTTTGTGCATCGCCATTTTTAAAATATTAACCGCGAAAGGGTTAAAATACTTGGACATTGGTTCGGGCTGCAGTTCTCTAGTCTATTGGCCGCTATTTATCTTTCTATCGTTCATATCGAGCACTGGGCCTGAGGACCTTGATATGGATGGACAGTCTGTTGCTGTGCATGTTCAAACACTGTTTGAGGGGCACATGAACTGCGGGTCGGATACCTTGCGCATTGCTTCTGTAATGGCGAAAAAGTACGCGTGGTGGTTAACCACGTTGTTGGCCAGAATGGTCGAATCCTTCGTGGCAGCCATGGCAAACTGGTCGGCAGCTTCGACGAATGTCATGGCATCAAGCTCATCGTAGCTTAGCCCCGTCATCTCCATGAACTTGCGAATACGAAAGTCCCGGGGCAACTTGCCCACGGTCACTCCTTCGGGAGATTCGACGGTGTTGCCATCCACGACGTCTGCATTGAGCTCCGAGTCGGTCGTCATACTACGACGGTTCCAGTTGGCCGAACCAATAGACAAATACACGTCATCGATTATAACAAGTTTCGTGTGGATGCAGAGGTCCAGATCTTCCTTGGTTGTGTAAATCTTGAACTTGTTTGGGTATTTCGACCGGATGGGCTCGACATTTTGGTAGATGTACTTGATGTAACCAGCATTTGAGAACGCGTTTGTCTGCTCTTTTGTCACCACGATGAGTCGCTGAATCCTCGGCATTACCTCCATCAGCGCGTCAAGCAGCTCTGGTACCAGAACGAAATACTGGTCTTCGACGTAAATGAAGTTCTTCGCATTCTTGATAGCCTTGAGGCGCGCTTTGAAGAGTGAAAGCTCGCCATTAGGAGCGAACTCCTTGTAGTGTTTGTACTTGCAGCTCAACGTTCGGGTGATTTGGATGCTTTGGTTTCCAAGCTTCGACGTCTTGTTGCTACTAGCGTAGTCCAGCGGTGGTAGTTTGTCGAATGGCGGATTTTTAAACTTGAGAATAGTATCGTCCAATCCTTGACAAGGTAAGTAGGCGGAATTCCATCGTGCCAAAAAGTTGCTGGCGACATCCTTTGCAGCAGGGCCATGGATACGAATGTGTCCGTCTACCCATCCCTTCTGTTGATATGTGATGTTCGCTGCGTCGCGAATCCGCGTGTTGTTGTGGTAAATAGTATCCCATCGGTCATTGGCAAGATCGATTCCGCCCACATATGCCACTGGTTGGTCTTCTGGACTTGAAGAACTGTTTGTGGCAATCACCAGCGTTTTCTGATGGTGTGAGGCGATCAGGTTGACACGATCGTCGAAAATAAACTGCGCTCTCCCCCCGTTGGCCCGCGATTCCGGGATGCTGTTGATGGCATCGCGAGACTTGACAATGTAAGGCATGTATCCGCCTGCGATGCTTGCCCAGCCTAATATACTGGCATCTCCACCTCTCTCCACGATGCCAGCGAACACTTCCTTGAAGCCGGTCTTGGCTCCCGTCGGATCAACGTCGGGTTTGATCGGGACAAGAGCTGCCAGCCATGCAGCTAACATGACTCGATCGCCCTCCTTGGTTGTGTTCAGGTCGTCGTAGACGGCGTTGTAGAACTCGTTCGTTACCGTGTACGTTGCCACTTTGTTGCCTGTCGTATAAACAGACATATCGCTACGCGGGACACCGCCCCGTGACTCGGTAATTTCCTGCTCTGTGAGAAACCATGCCTCCGGATCGAGGACAGGCTGCTGTCGCTTGAGATCCGTGCCGTCGGAGAGGTTGGCCTCCGTGCTATTTGATGCGTTGGAGCTTTCTTGATCCCTCGAATCTGTATTATCGTCGACAAATTCACTCCACCAAGAAGTAAAGGAGAACGCGGACGGGGTCAGTACGAACGCGTTTACGCAAATTGAGCTGAAGACAAGGGCACGAACTATTCGTTTGTGGTTACTTTTCATCGTAACCTGTGAAAACAAAGTGTGGTGACGCAGGCGGGTGCTGCACTGCACGTATTTCCCGGCTGGATACATCTATCTCCACAAGTTCACTACGTTCCGTACATAGTACATGAAGAGTCCATCCGGGATCGGACCAGCCGTATCAAACAATTCACCAGTATACTATGTAAAAGTACACTGTCCTCTCACAGGTGATCTCAGAGCGGCACTACAGTGATACCCCTCGGTGGATTTGCAAATATGCTGTAGAAAATCCACCCTATAATGTTGGCAAGTTGCCAATGGCAACAAGTTGTTGCGAATGTGGTGTGTGTGTGTGTGTGTGTGTGTCAAACACACTGTGTGAAGGCGCAGAACTCGCAGTGCTGGTCCCGCGCGCAGAACGAATGGAGACGGAATAGAGGCTTGAACGGAACTGGCGTACGAAGTGAAGTCACTTTTAAGTTTAAAGACATCTAGACCAAGTAGCTTTGGGTATGCTAAGTACTGTAAGTAAGTCAACCAGTAGCAAGTTGTCCGCATTCTTGCATTCATCCCGGATGAGCGCGTTCGAAGTCAATAAATAACACAGGCATGTAAAATCATTATACAGTCGTCGAACTCGCCCTCGTAGTCGTATATGTATTATAGTTGCATTTGCGTCACAGGAGTATCGTAAACGTGTGCATGACTACAGTGCATTGGCATCATAAATGGCTTTATCAACGATGCCGGAGTCGCCAGGTACAGTCAAGTATTTCCCTGTCAAGATGCTTTTTTTTCAAGCAAGATGCGCAAATGCAAAAATAAGCGAACTCAATATCTACGCACATTTCGCAAAACCAAACATTTTCACGATTTGTATTTTAATACCCTTAAAAAGGGGGGACTAGATCTTAACCTAAACAACTAAACATGCCTGAAAGCTGAAATAGTCCACTAATAGAAGCATTGTGGGGGTTGCACATATGCTTCGCTACAACCTGCGTCTAGTGCTCGCCTTCATTAGCAACAGCAAGGACACGCTGCCGCTGGTCCGCTGGCAGCGCATGCCGCTGCAAAAACTCGAATAAGGCCCACTTGTGTCTGGACTACTGTACACGATTTAGGGCCATGTTCGCCGATAACGCGTATTATCGTAAGTGCCTGTTATCCTCTATACGGTAGTTGCAACATGATTTGAATTGGACTTCGCGCGTTTGTTCGTAAAATCATTTAGAGAATCGAAAGGTCGCATCCTTCGCACCATGAAGGGGGTTGCAATGTTGCAAGCCTACGCATTCTCTATACGATGCTCGTCCCAATGCGGCAAACTTTATCATTGAGCGGTAGTGAGGGACTTTTCCCCGCTCCCCGCCCCCTCTTAAAAACAACACTAGCTCGAGCAGGTGCTTCTCCATATCCAGATTCCATGCGAACTTCATGGCGTGGGGTACTCGTTGAGATATTAGTTTTGGCCGGCTATTTTTGAAATGGCGCGACCCTACACCACAATCACAATACCTTTTAGGTGATCTGTGATAATGGAGGGATTTTCGTAGGCTTTTTTGGCTAAAGTTGATCCCGTTTCTGTCTGCTGGTGTCGCCCAGACTCTACATCTGTGTGACCCACCCCCATCCGCCCATAATTTTAGCTCTGTACTAGTATTATATAGCACCAAAAACCCTACGGGAATCCCTCCAACGTGCATTATCTCACCAACGAATACGGTCCTGAATACCGGTTTGATAATTACCCCTCATATCATTTTTGACGGTCCTACTTGTTTTGCTTGTTTTTGTTTTGATAGACAAAAATCACATTTTGATCGGGAAAGTACGTGTAAAGAAGGAAGTGAACCATATGGTTCGGAAGAATGATAAACTTCTTTTGATTACTATGTGTGTACCACAGTACACTGTATATCTGCTGCAATAATGATACAAAATCACCTTCCCATAGTGCGGGAAGATAGTCACTTTTATGAGACAGTAACGTGCGACTCACTCTGTGACATTTGACCCTAAAAAAAACAAGATTTAAAAAAATACCCACAAAAACTCGACCCCCCAAAGGGTGATTTTTTTAAATCGAGTTTAAAAACTCAAGTCAAAAACGAAAAGCCATTTGTATTTGCTATTTTACCTAATGAGCGCTCGTTTAAGCATTGTCATACATTATTGCGCAGGCCCTCGCGCCATTGTTGCTTTTGCAGACGATGAAAGCTAGTCGGCAGAACCGCTACATAGAGGCGGGAAGCGCCCAAGCGGGTTGCAGTGGACGGATGTAAACCCACCGCTCGGGCGCTTAATACATGTATTCTGTTTGGTAGACTGAAGGTTCGAAAAAACGATTCCCAAGCCACAATAGTGATGGTGTAGCTACATCGAAAATTCACGCGTTGTGCACTTTTTGGAGATTTAACTTGGGTCTGTGTCCGTTTGGTGGTTTATCGGAGATGTGAATCTAGTTTTTTATTACCAATTGCAGCTGAGACCACAGAAGGTTGGGGTTTTCTGTCCTCTGCTTTTTCTGTAACTGTCTTGAAAATGTAAGTCGTGGGGGGCGAGTTTCACCGTCGTTGTAATCGTTATTACCTGGTCTAGCTATTGTACACCTATTCTGCCAAAAGCACATAGATATCACCTAAATGCGTTTGAGACTGAGCTACCGGTAGTGGTCTTCAATTAATCCCTCGTGGGGCTATCTTATGCTACCAACAGTAAAACAGTCTCAACAAACCAACCCGGTACTATATCAAAATGAGCTTCAATTTTGAATGGATGATCCCAAATTGAGATTTTAAACGACCACCCCTCCATCCCCACGGCGCGCCCGAGAGGCACTACGTGTATTATAATTAATGCGCTGGACTCCAGAGTGGACATCGCTTTCCACGCTAAAATAGATGCTCGTGGAGGAAGAACCATAATACTGGTGGAGTCGCCCCTCCTGCTCTGAGCTGCTTTAACGAGAAGGGTACTATTACGGCATGATGTTGTGGTCTGCTGGTGTGTCCCGCTACCGCTGTGAGCATGGTTGTGTTCATGGGGGTCGACGCCGAGGCGTAGTTCAATTGCGGCAATAAGGTAATGCTGGTGGGTGAGGATACGTCGCCCGAAGAAGTGGGCGGTCCGGGGGCATCCTGGCGTCTCGCGGCGGCACGCCCGTCACCAGGCTCCGGTAAATAATTATTCAATCCCAATACAATTGGTATTGGGCTGCAACAATATATTATTATTGAGAAATACCAAAGGTTGATACTATTGGCCAAAAGAATATATTATTTGGTTTTGCATCAAACCTAACCGGTTCACCTTGCCAGCTTTGCAATTGTGCTGGTGTCCAATCATTCCTTAACAGCAGCAACTTACAAAAGGATCTTCAGTCTAGTTCTACTTCAGTCCAATTTCTAATTTACCATAGTCTCAAATAAGCATCTCCGAATACTTTTTTGGCCTCGAGGCACCAGGCCTCTTCAAGTGCCGCTACTGCGGCAAAATGCGCAAGCAGGTGGTGACCAACGGCTTCTCCAATCTGATAAGGCACCTCACTGACAAGCACCCCCAGCACGTGGAAGACTATCAAGAGTTTGAAAAAGGTGGGTGCAAGACCCTGGACAATTTCGGGTTCGTCACGGATTACGTGCACTATCTACCACTGGATTCGCTGGGTTGTTGAGCGGAACATGCCCATCGAAGAGGTAGACAACAAGCTGACGCGCGATATGTCACGTTGGTCTTCCGTCTCGTCACAGACGCTAAAAAAAAGTACATGGTTCTGGTAGAGCGCAAGGTAGAGACCGCCATAGCCCAAGAAATGCCCGACAGCATTGGAATTATGTTCGACGGCTGGAGCACAGGCTCTACCTACTACGTCGGTGTCTACGCTACCTACGTCGTTGAGGACTCGCCGCGGCGTGTGCTGCTAGCGTTCGCACCTCTGCTCGAGGAGAATGACTTTGGTGCTGACGCCCACATCACATTCATTACGGAGACGCTCGCCGTTTTTGGCAAGCGACTTGACTGTCTTCGATTCATTGTTGGTGACAATTGCACGACCAACCAGGCCATAGCCACGCGGATGGGCCTGCCTCTGGTTGGTTGTGCCAGCCACCGACTGAATTTGGCGATTCAGCAGCATCTAGCGGAGCATGAGGCTCTTCTCGCGCAAGTCAACGAGCTGATGTGCCAGCTCGGAACCAAAAGAAATGCAGGGACGTTGCGCAAGTATACGGATGTGCGGTCTGTAAAGAGAAACGTCACCCGTTGGAGTTCGACGCTCAAGATGGTGAAGAGGTTTTTGCAGATCAAGGATGCTGCCAAACATGTGGAGGCGGTAGAGGAGCTCGTGCCTCGATCTCGGGATTGCAGGAGGCTCATGAAGCTGCAAGATGATCTGCGGGCATTAGACAGCATTTGCCTGAAGTTGCAGTCCAATGAAACGACGCTTGCGGACGTCCGGACTTGTTTGATGGGGTTGTGAAGCGATACCAAGGAACGTCGAACTATCTAACGAAGGATGCAACTATTGTCCATTCGCCGATATTTGAAACCGGTATCGTGAAGGTAAGGCTAATTTTATCATTTTTGTCATTTTGTATACTGACGCTCTCCATACCACGGTAGGTAACACGCGGCGAGGGTGCTCTGACGCGGGCTGAGGCTGCAGCGATCGCCCCATTTCGCGTTGGCGAAGGAGGCATCAACGAGCTTGAGCCGAGCACCTCCACCAACTTTGCTGCAGCGTTGCTGCACGCTGGGAGCAAGCGGACACATGCCGCTGCTAATGCAGCTACTTACGAGCCGCTGCTGTCTTACATTCCTCCGACGAGCAACGACTGCGAGCGGCTTTTCTCCAAGGCGAAGGCTGTGTTGACGCCGCAGCGAAGTTCCATGCTCCCAATTAACTTTGAGATGATCATGTTTTCAACGGAAAACAGTTACTACTGGAGTCGTCGCACCGTTGCCGAGGTGCAGCAAAGCTCGGTTGACATGGAAGTGAACTCGATGAACTAGAGGCTGCAGTGGTAAGGCACAATAATACATTGATATTACCCAATATATTATTATTGGTAAAGCTTCTAACCAATTCATTATTATGGTCTGCGCTGAGATTCGCTACGATAGCAATACGTATTTTCCGGGGCCGGCCCGTCACAGTGGCGCGTACCTGAGGCAAGTGTGCGTGAGCGGTTGTAGAGCGCTGAACATCGACACGAGCAGCAATGCGTAGCACGCAGTATAGCGGCATGTCCACTAGCTAGTGGCCTGCACAAACGTCGTGCGCGCTGACGCTGGGGTGGCAACCATTAGAGTCCTCTATGCTTTTTTAGAAAGCGGATTGTAGACTACGTGGTCCTTCGTTCTGATCATTTGTCCTTTAAAATCAAAGGTGTTAGCCAAACTGAAAAGCATAGCACATGTTGACACATACTTCGAAGAAATACATGTATTAATACATGCTGTTCGAAGTAGATGAATTACGAATAACGTGCCGATTTTACTATTACAGTAGTCTGGTCCGCACAAAGAATTCGCACGATAATCGCCAAGTGCCAACGAGTACTTTGCGTGAAATCCAGCTCGTATGTGCCTGTTTTATCTTTCATGCTTTCCTCTTTATCGACTCTAGATTCAATTCAGATCCAGCTCGACCCCAAGCACAGCGCAGGAAACCACTCAAGCCTCCTTTCTTCGCAACGTGGGGCAGTTGCGCCGAATGTGACCATGTGACCCTCCTCCCCATACAAATTGCACGTTAATCTCTCCCCCCCTTCGTGCTCGGTGTTTTCCGTTTTGGCTTACTGTTCACGGAAACCCCTGACACACACTTCCTTGATTTTGCAGACTCAATTATGCTAGCTGCAGCGCTGATTGCTAGCGACAGAGATTGATTCCAAAAGCCTATAGCAAAAATCGCAACAATGTAAATGCGCCTGTTAGTGTCGGTACAGCTGCGTTCGCTGTTCTAGAGATCTCGCACCAAGCATTACGCCTACAACATTCACGGGTAGCGGTCCATGCTCCACACCAATCGGGCTCACGACGATAACTCGTGACTGGATCAGCTCCAGAGCGTGGACGATAAACGGTGACTTGGCGAGGCTGACTGCATCCACGCATCATTCGCATTGTTAGAATAAACCTTTACAGGCACCCTGTTTCTGGCAAACGTACTATTCCAACACAGCACGATCACTTGGTCTGCACGAGACTCTAGCAGCATTTGCAGAATAATTTTTTCGGAGTCGTAGTTTCGGCCCTTGACAACAATCTTCAGTTCATCAGCCAGGTTGTGGATCTGGCGCTGCAGCTCCTCTCTCTTAATGTCCCCGCTGCGCACGATACCAACAATCAGCCTCGCCGGCTCCACAAAATGCCACTGCAACTAGAGCAGTACTCACCCCGTCCAAACATTCCTCACGAAGCTGCACGGCCCCTGCAGCAGTAGCACATCCACGGTCTTGTCGCCGCTTGAGTTCCCCCCACGCACACTGCTGTCACCACTCGCAGCTCTCTTCTCGCTGCTCTTCTTGCCAACAGCCTGAGCATCCCTCACCGCAGGCTGCTGTCTCGGCACAGCTCGAGCGCTGCTCTCCACCGACAGCCCCGCGTCCTCTGCAGTGCCGAGGGCCTTGTCAAAGGCGGCAGCAGCCTGCTGCACACTGTTCGACGACGCGTCCCCGCCGTACTCCGCCGCTTCTTCTCCAAACAAGCTCGCCATCTCTACGCCGCAACCACCAAGCAGCCATGACCCACCCAGCCTTTCATCCAACGCACCCGTGCATCCAGCTCAACGCACCTTCATGCAGCAGGTTGATCTCCCGCTGGGCGTCCGCCTGCTGCGCCGCTGCCGCGCGAGCAGCATCCCCCAGAGTGAGCTGCTGCGTCGGCGCCGGTGACTTCTGCAGCACCTTGAGGTCGATCTCGAACGGGTTGGGCGGGGCTTTGCCTGCTGCCGAGGACAACGCGCGCCACTGCAGCGGCCTGAGCCCCCGGCCGCCGGCCGCTGCCCCTGCACGCGCGAGCGCCACGGCGAGCCGAGCCGCCGTCATTCCTCGCGATCTGCGGACGCCACGCCTTTGTGCTAAGTGCGAGGACGGGGGCCATGATGCCGCTGAGTGGCAAGGTGGCGGTGGTCACGGGCGCGTCGGGGGGCATCGGCGCGGGTGCG
Source organism: Phytophthora fragariaefolia (assembly GCA_030267785.1). Classification (NCBI taxonomy): domain Eukaryota; phylum Oomycota; class Peronosporomycetes; order Peronosporales; family Peronosporaceae; genus Phytophthora; species Phytophthora fragariaefolia. The sequence goes on from BSXT01001185.1 coordinate 10,075, forward strand.
TGACGTTCTTGGGGCATATGGTTGAGGCATTTGGGCTCATGGGGGGGGCGCTGGAATTGGGCGCAGCGATCGCGCTGGAGCTGGCGAAAGCGGGCGCCAAGGTAGCGATCGGCGCGCGGCGTCTCGGCGCTGCAGAGCGTGCAGAGCGACATCGAGGAGAAGGTCGGCGCCGATGGCTCCGTGCTGGTCGTGCAGACGGACGTCACGAGTAGGGAGCAGGTGCAGACGCTGGTGGAGACGGCGGAGGACAAGTTCGGGCCCGTGGACATCCTCGTGAACAATGGTGAAGAGGAAGTGGTCGATGGGCGTGGGAGATGCGGTGCGGGCTCTGACGCTCTGGTGCGTGGGAGGGTGCAGCGGGGGTGATGCACGTGCAGCTCATGAAGAACGCGGATCAAGCGAGTTGGGAGCGGGTGCGTTCGTGTACATTGGCAGCGAGGCGCCGTTGTGGGGGGGGGCTCATGGACTTTAGGGCAGATGATCGACGTCAACTGCAACGGGACGTTGAACGGCGTGGCGGCGGTGCTGCCCACGATGCTGGCGCGTAAGAGAGGCCACATCGTCAACATCTCCTCGGACGCGGGGCGCAAGGTGTTCGCGGGTCTTGGCGTGTACTCGGCGTCCAAGATGTTCATCGAGGGCGTCTCGCAGGCGCTGCGACTTGAACCCGTCGGCAGCGGCTTGCGCGTGACCTCCATCCAGGTACCTTGAGAGCTCGAGTCCTCCTGTGTTGCTTCCGACGGCTATGGGGCTAACGCCGCCGCCGTTGTCTACGACTGCCAGCCTGGAGACACCACGACGTTCTTGGTGGACCATGCGAACTCCGTCAGCGGCGTGGACGAAGAAGCCGCCAAGATGTTCGAGGAGGAGCCAGGTACGCTCCGCGCCATCGTCAGCCGCCGATCACGTCGCTCAGCTAACGCTCACGAACTGCAGAGTGCGAGGAGCTGCAGCCGGAAGACGTCGGCCGCGCCGTTCTGTACGCCGTCACGCAGCCGCACTACGCCGCCGTGAACGAAGTCCTCGTGCAGCCTCGCGACAGATCCGAGTAGAGATCGAAGCGTCGAAGCTGACCCGAACTAAAGCGCAGTGACCTCATGCAACAAATGCACGCCACACTTGCGTGGAAATGCTTCGGATGCGTGGAAATGCTTCAGATCGTCGTCACCTTCGTTGAGGCATCGCGCCCGCGCCGTCTGGCTAAGTGCGAGCCGGCAGCATTTGGACGATGAGCAGCGACGCGCAGTTGAGCGGCAAGGTGGCGGTGGTCACGGGCGCCTCGGGGGGCATCGGGGCCGGTGCGTGAGCGTCTCCCCCCCCCGCGTCCTCGAGCCGCTCGCTCATTTGTCTCGTTCTGCTGCTGCGTAGCCATCGCGCTGGAGCTGGCGAGGGCGGGAGCTGCAGTGGCGCTCGGAGCTCGTCGCCTCGAGGCGCTGGAGACGGTCAAGACGAGCATCGAGCAGGCGATCGGCGCCGCTGGGAGCGTCGTACTCGTGCAGACGGACGTCACCAAGCGCTGCGAGGTGCAGAGCCTCGTGGACCAGGCGGAGGCGGCGTTCGGGCCCGTGGACATCCTCGTGAACAACGGTGCGGGAGGGGGCATAGTATCAGTTAAACGACATGTAGTGAGGTGGAAGCTCAAGAGATTTTGTGATACATGCAGCGGGCGTGATGCCGTTCGAGCTGCTGAAGAACGTGAACCAGGACAGTTGGGACCGGGTGAGCTGAGCTGAAGGAGGAAATGTGCTTCTTTGTTATTAATCTTGGCGACGATGGCTTGGCGCTGCAGACGATCGACATCAACTGCAAGGGCACGCTCAACGGTGTGGCTGCGGTGCTGCCCAAGATGCTGGCGCGCAAGAGCGGACACATTGTCAATATCTCTTCGGACGCTGGACGGAAGGTGTTCCCTGGGTTGGGTGTGTACTCGGCGTCCAAGATGTTTGTTGAAGGCATCTCGCAGGCGTTGCGTCTTGAGAATGTTGGCAGTGGTCTGCGTGTGACTTCTATCCAGGTAACCTGCCGTGTTTCTCGTTCATCCTGAAGTTGTTAGTTGACGTGGTTGAATCATGCACCTTTGGCAGCCCGGCAACGTGGCGACCGACCTGGTGAAGCACGCGAATGCTGCCAGCGGCGTGGATGAAGAGGCGATGAAGCTGTATGGTGGTGCATCCGGTGCGTTGTGAATCCTGTTGCAGATTGTGTTTATTGACTGTTGCGCGGTCTCTAATGATAAGCTTACTTACCGCTAAATACTCTAACAGAATGCGAGGTTCTCAAACCTGAAGATATCGGCCGTGCCGTGCTGTATGCCGTCACGCAGCCGCCGTACGTGGCCGTGAACGAGATTCTGGTGGAGCCACGAGACGAGCCCATTTAGGGCCAGCGGTGTCTAGTACAGCGCCAGCCCGTGAACAAGACTTTCCAACTCGTCCTCCATGTGACGCGCCTCGTTTTCTAAGATACTTGAATCGTAATAAGACGCAGTTATGTGGCCATCCTCACTCTCCTCGCTCTGAGTGTCATCTTCTTGACCAAACGCACACAGGCAAGCGATGGGAAGACCTCGGACGCAAATATTGATTCCCACGAAGAAGCGTATGCGTAGGTGCTGAACCATGGGAATATCTCGAGTGCGTGGGTCAGCAAGACAATCCAACACTACCAGCGGCTGGTATGGAGGCTGAACGAGCACAAAATCGCAAAGCGATTCACGCCGCAAGATTTCATCCTGCGGTGCTAGCTCAAGAGTACCGACGACATGTTCTATCACCATGTACTCCTCGTCCATCCGAGCAATAAAAGCGGCACTCAATCCAAAGGCAGCAGCCGCGATTTGACAGCTTCGATGCATCATGGTGCGATCGATGAGAGTGCATGCTGGAGAAACAATCACCTCGAGCAGCTTGAGACGCTCTTCTTCACGACCTTTATCTAACTTGGGCAAAAAGTAGCCATCGTCTCCAAGCGAATCTTGGTCGAGCAGGCCCATGTTGGAGCTCATCATAGACGTCCGTCGGTGATCAAACCTCTTGTGGTCATCCTCGTCCCGCTCCTTGGAGTAAGCAACACTGTGAGATGACAGGAAAGACCGATCAGCAGAGCTGTAGCTGCTTGCCTCGGCGGCAATACGGATCGGCTGGGCTGCCCTTCGTGATTTCGATATCATCGCTGCCGGATCCAGAAATGACCTTGACGCGTTAAACCCAGAGCGTGAAGCATCAAACTGAGCATTATGACTCCCAAGGTCCCAGTCAGGGGAGTTCATACTCGATTCCACGCTGTTTGCGTCAAACACCTGAAGTGACCAAGCGCTCCTCTTGCTAGAAGTTGCGGAGGGAGCAGACTGCCAGAAGTTTTTAGTGCTGCGTGCAATGGACTTGATCGAGATGATCTTGCTATTGACTGTAGCTACCAGTCGATCAGGTAGCGCGCCGATGTAGCCGCCACTATCAGGTTTTTCCAGCTCGTTATAAAGATCGCTTGATTCAATATCTCGAGGCCTTGCCCTCTGCGGTAACAAGAAATCCATCGAAGGCGGTGGCAACACATAATCTTGCGAGCCGACAACTTTCAAATTTGCTGGGAGCATTCGTACCGAGAGAGGAAGCTCCGAATCTGACTCAAGTAAAGGAACCTGATCCCATCGTTGGCTAGAAGGTGGAATCCTGTCGATGTTGTTGCTGTGATTGTGTTGGTGGTGCTGCTGCTCCTGGTGGCGATTAATGCTGCTGGGGTATTCATAAGAATTGGACTTGAGTCGAGCTTTGTTATTGCAGAGGTGGCAAATACGCGTCTTCTGGACCTCTTTCGTTTTCATGCTTACGATATTGATGGTTCGTAGTGAGCTGCACGAGCCACAAATCACCTCACCGCAAAGGCGGCAATGATGACGACGGCGAAAAATGGCGTTGAATCGTTTCCAGCAGATCACGCAGCTTGCCCGGTCTTCATTCTTAACCCACTGGTGCGGCGCCACCAGTTGACAGTCGCCAATTCTAGACGCCGCCACCGCTGACTCTAGTTTTCCAACGGAGCGCAAAGCTAGCCTCCGAGCAATTGCTCGCGCTGCCCACGGTGGTCCAGCCATAGGGCCATCATTTTCGTCATGGAAAGAGCTGGTCACACACGAGAGACGTAGCTGATTAGGAGAAATCTCCTCCACGATCAGAGTGAACTGCAGATCGACCTGCTGGGCCGTTTCCACTACCGCCTCATGCGATCGAGGAAACGGCAGCCAGCTTAGCGCAATGGTGCGCTTATGCACTCCGTCGTGCGGGCGCGCGTTCAATCCAGCCATCGACGAGGTTTGTGACGTTGACGTCCCCGCGGTATGGTACTCCTCATGCTGATTCTGGTTGTCGGGAATAAAAATCTTGAGAGTCTGGAAGAAGGTGAGATGCTGCTCCCGCAGCAAGACCGACTTGCGGTGGTCCTGATAGATGAACCAAACGGCTGCGTGCTGCGTGTCCAGGGTCCAGTCGCTGATCGAGTGCTCTTTCGTGCGCATGGACAGCAGCGCGCCGTCCTTGAAGTCTCGACCGTGCAGCAGCTTCATCATGAGTCGGAACTGCGCCGTGGAGTCGAAATGCAGCAGGTCGAAGGCCTCCTCGAAGCCGCAGGAGGCCTCGTTCACGGCCAAATAATACGCCGACGAGCCGTTCGTCAGGCCTTGATCCGTTCGCTTGGCGTACAGCTCCTGCTGCTTGTCGCGCCGCAGACACGTCCACTGCTCCTTGGCTCGCGTCGAGTTGAGGCACACCGCCAGCACGTCCGTGATCTGCCGCATTGCTCGATGGTGCATCCGGCGAGTCTGCGCGCGGTCGCGCGATAGATGCACGTGCGAGGCCATGCCGCTTCCCACAGCGCAATGAATGAGCTCCGAGCTCTTAAGTCACGCGTTGAGATGTCCCCCGCCGCCTGGAAACAGTCGCCACCTGCAAGCTGGGATGGCGAAATGGATCGGATCGCTGCAGCTGGCAGGAAGCGTGCCAGCGTTTAGTCGCACTGCACGACTCAAGAGTCAGTGGCGCCGAGCGAGTCTACAGAGCAACGCGCCACTGGGAGAGACCCTGGGCCTTCTCGTGGCGAAATTCTCCCCTGTGCGCGAGCCACCAGATGGGTGGCTAGCCCTACGTCGCGGGGGGGGGGGCAGCGCGAGGTGTTCTCGCGCAGCTTCAGATGGCAGAGACGCTCGAGGTGGTCGTTGCAGCACTGGCAACACCGGACGGCTGCTGTCCAAGCGCGGGATCAGCTAATTCTATTCTCCCAGCACGGGAAGCGCTGGATTCTGCCTGCACCTTCCTATCACCGCAGGAATGGCTGCACTCGGTCGATGTGCTGCGATGGGATGCGTCGGCTGCTACGCGTGACTCGCACCCACTCCATAACTGCTGCAGTTTCGAGCACTGGTCCTGGTCTGCAGACGCCGTCTCGGCAATCAACAGCTTCTGAGCGCACATGCTCTGGGCCAGAGTCTGGCGTCACGAAGTGACTCACTTACAGAGCGCGGGGTGGAGCGGAGCGTCGGCGCCATGCTTACTCCCGAAGACTCAGCGCAACTGAGCATGGCGCTGTCCACAGCACGTTCTCTCTGCTCAACTTTCTGGCGGTTCCCGTGCCCCCCCCCCCCGAGACTTGGGCAAACATCTACCGGTACCGCCTGATGTGTGGAGAAGCCACTGCGCTTCACTAGCGCAGGTGCGGGTCCCGCCCCAAGCCTCATCGAGCGGAGGGACTGGCGCCAGTGCACTTCGGACCTCAAGTGGTCCAGCGAAGAGCCGAGGACCGAGCCGTCTGGTCCTTCACGGCGCTGCAGTTGCAGCAGGTTGCTTGACTTCGCTTATGGCTGGTGCGCCACCCCACGGAACCGGAGCGAGTCATACAGGTACATGTGCATGTGTACGGTATGTATCTGGCTTGACATTGCTGCGTGCCTCCGTTCCGGTGGTGACTCATGGCATCGGAGCGAATTTTTCAGTTCGGACCCGACTCGGCCAGTTCAATTTGTTTGCCTCCGTCTGGGTGACACCCGCAGACGGTCTTGCAGCGCTCCGAGTCTGGCACTGCCACTGCCAGGCCAGCAAGTCCGCGGCGACGTAAGCAGTCCGCTTAAAGCGGATCCGCCGAGCCACTTCGCGCTGTTGAACGTGCGCAAAATCACTTCATAAAATGCGCTTTTTTCAGCTTTCCGGCCGTAATCGCCAAAAAGGGGCAGGCCCACCTATCAAAGCCGGACCGCCCATCCCGCGCATTGCCCAGTCGGGGCGATCCTGGCTTCGAGACTTCGGGCGGAGCTGAAGCACACGTTTGGTAAGCTTGTGCGATGCAAGATTGCCGCGCGCTGATGATGGCCGGTGTCCATCCCCGCTTTTCCGCGGGTGCTTTTTCAAACAAGCTGCTTTTTTGGAGAGATCCCCGTTTTTTTTCCTTGAGCACTGCAAGCCGCCTTGTCCACTTGACTGGCGGCGGGGCCTCCTCCGCGTGCGCAAACGGCTCGATTGCGCCTGCCCCTTGCTGGTTGCACCCCAGCCCGCCCGAGCAGTGCAAGTTGGCACGCGACGAGGCCTGCGTGACGAGGCTGCCTTGCGCTCGCCGCTCGTCCAATCTTCAGTTTTGCTACAAGCAGGACTTAATACATGTACACTAGTACATGTACAAACTGCAGCGGCAGATGCATATCAGAACGGGTCTCGGTCTCCGCAATGCGGGGGCCCCATAGTGTGGGCCATACGGTGGTCTCCGCTATTTTCTGGAGGTCAACTCGACGGCCAAGCACGCGAAAGAAGCCAGCGCACTGTAAAACGAGCTGGGCCGGGCACCGCGCGGTGTGCTCTCTTCGCTGAACCTGGGGACACCTGGACTCCACTGTCAGCGGTGGCACGGACTCCGTGCCACGGAGCGAGCGGGTTTGCAGCCTCAGACTGACCGCGAAAGCCGGGACGCGGGCCCCATAAGGGCCGGGCTGGCCGCTTTCTGCTGCACCCGTGCGGACAAGGCCCGTCCCCAAATCCCCGAACGTCGGAAATTCAGACCAGCCATGGCACCTGCCCCCCGGCGTCACCAGCGGCGAAAGCATTCACAGTGTGATTCGTACAGTGCAGACATGCACCAGCATCAATGCCGAAGCAGCTTGCTTGCCACCTCGTTCGGCGCTCTCTGGCTAGACATTTCCGACCCAGCCAGCCTTATCACCCGTCCCACCGTGCGGTCAGGCATCCGGTCGGACCACCAGCTCAGTTGCTTGCTTGCGAGCGGTTTCACTTTTTCTGAAAAAGGCCTCCTACTCGCCTAAGTGCGAATACGGCATCACATACAAACGCCAAGTTTCAGACTTCTTTTTATGGGTGAGAGGGTAACGAGCGCACTTAGTCGAGGCGCCACCTGTTGAACTTCAGCCCGCGCCGCATCGCGATTGGCTCGCTCCCGTCGCCATCATCCTCGGAAACCATTTTCGTCCGATCGCGCGGCGGTTGCGTGATTTGAGGCGCGGCCAATCAGCGGTTTTCGCAGGGTTTTGGCCAATGTAAGTGGGCGGATTCAATCCCGTTGCTTTTTATATCTGTTTTTTTTCCTTCCCGGCCAAAGTTGTGCTTTTTTCCGCGAGCCACCAACGCGCAGGCCATTTTGAAATCCTCTGCGGGAAACGAACTTCGGCGCGGGCGCGACAAGCTACTTGCAGTGGGCAAGCGGCTATCGTAGTTCGGGCCAACGATCTTCCACCAGCGCCTCCTTCGCTCTTCGCCCCACCAGCACCCCCAGTGTCTCGCTGCAATTGCAACCGAGACGCTCGCCTACTCCTTCATCGCATTGCTGATCCCGAGTCAAGTGCGCGCCACGCACTCGACCACCCGCACAGCGACGCGTCGCGACTAGAAAGCTACGCGACCGGACTGACCGGCCTGGTGTTGGACCATCGCCAGCCAGTCACTCGTAGTTTCTGCTTGGAGGCGCGACCCGTCGTCTCTCCTTATTTGGATCGCAGCACCCACGTGTGGCTGTCGCCCTCGTCGGAAAGATCGCACACTTTGTCTTGACCATGAACCCCCTAAGTCCCATCGAAGAGAGCAAGCCGGCCATGTGCCTGTCGCCGCAGGAGAAGCTTAAGAGTGCCAGCAAGCGCCCGCACGCCGCGGGTGTGCTGACTGGTGCCAGCGACGCCAAGAAGGCACGGCTGGACGACATGTTCAAGAACGAGTTCGAGCTGGATCTGGACGGCTGGATCAGCGACGACTACCTGCGCGCAGTTGACTTTGACGACCGCCTCAACCAGGACATCGACTGGGTGGCCCACGATGAGATGGACCTTGCGCTGAGCATGGATGCTCTAGCGCAGGACCACACTGCGGGTGACGACGTGAACGACTTCGGCTTCGGCCCGTCCTTGCTGCGCGGTGGCTTGGCGTTCGAGGATCCCGCGGACATGGCTTCGACCTTCGGTTAGTTCTTGCTGTTTGCTCTTTCTGCTTGATGTTGCTACTTGCAATGCAAACCGAAATCGACACGTGATCATGGCGTGCCTAGAGGCTGAGACGAACGCGTGCTCATCCTATGCCGTTTGATGCGTTGATTGCGTCTATAGTTGACCCGGCCTACATCCGCATGGAGTCGAGCAGTGCCAAGGACGCGGAGAAGCTCCTCATGAGCTTCGACACCATGAACTTCAAGATCCCGTCGCCGACGAGCACTTCTAGCAAGAAGCGCACCAGTGTCTTCTCGGAGAAAGATTCGGAGTCGAAACAGGTCGGCGAAAAGGCTACGTCTACTGCAACCAGTTCCTCTGGTAGTGAACTAGCTGCCAACTCGGCTGCTGCTGAGGAGCTACGAAAGGAACAGGCGCGTGTGTCTGCTGCGAGCGGTTCGGCATCGCCTCTGTCCATCAGCGCGCCGACGGACGCACTTCTCAGCGTGCTCAACGTTGGATCGCCGAAGTCGAACTCATCGGAAAAGAAGATTGGCTCGTACAGCCCAGCAGCGCGCAAGCTGCGTCTTCAGAAGTTCCACGAGAAGCGCAAAAACCGCACCTGGAAGAAGAGCATCAAGTACGACTGCAGGAAAAAGCTGGCCGACGACCGCCCTCGTATCAAGGGCAGATTCGTGCGTGTACTCGAGAACGCCAGCGACACGAAAACTGGCGCGGCGTCTCGCACTACCACGCCGCCAAGCTCCGCGGCCGCTGGGTACGCGTCTCCAACGCCACCCACCGGCGAGGCCGCTCCGCCAACTATGGCGCCCCAGGCCAAGTCCCCGGCGTCGGCGGTGCCCCGAGTGGTGGCATCGTGCGCGTCGACACTGGCTGCAGCAACCAAACAGACCCCCACCGTCTCCGTGGCAAAGTCCACACCCGTAGCGGCTCCGGCGACTAGTGCAGCAGCACTACCGTTTGCGCGCATGATTGCGAGTGTGTGACGTGGCCCACGGCAGTAATGGGATTGCCGAGCGCGGGGTGAGGAACCTGATGTATGAGAAGCTTCGCAATGGAGGCAGGACAAAGTATGATATGATAGTGTAGACAAAGCTGGTTTTGGCGCAACTGCGACCGAAGCTGGAGACATCGCTGGCGAAAGAAATATAACACCAAACGCAGAGGTGAAATAAAGCACCACGCTGCCGTGTCGAGCCGCATGCAGCAGCACGAGCAGCGGCGGGTGCGCAAAGCCGCAGCACTCAACGCGACATCAAAGTTGCGAGGTGCTTACAACTGGCGTTGGTGGACAAGACCACCACAACGCCATGGTCGGCGGTGCAGCACAGCACAGCAACATTGCTAACGAACTCTGCGCTCCCCGCAAAGGGCTTCAGGCTCTGCATTGGGGGCCTCAATTCGAGGCATGCCATGCGGGACCACCGGAAATGCAAGTCGAGCATTGCGCTTCAGACAGGAGGGATCCTTGAAGCTCGCACAAAAAGCGCTTTTTCACTGAGAAGAAGTGATAGACACGCGGCCGGGAAAAAGAACTTTAGCAGCACCCCTTAGTAAAAAGTGGTCAGGTCCGACTGTCCAACCTGGCGCGCGATTGGGCTGATCGACTGGCCATTGCCGACCCGCGGAGGAGGTCGCGCGAATGTCGCGCGAGTAATGTTCTTTATGTGTTTGGGCTCCTCTCCATCGTATCATTTGCGAGCCCATCCCCCGATCCCCCAAAAAAGCGGTTTTCCCGCCGAAAAACGCGGAAAATCGTGTGTATGACACACGACATGTGACGTGGCGCGGCAAGATCGGACCGACGCACTGCAAGTCGCAGTGCGACCGACCCACGGCAATAGCTTGAGAGTCAGCGCCAACTCAACTGATGGCATAGAAGATCGTTGCTGGCAGACGGCGGAGGCTGCCGCCGAAAGTGAATCTATCCTGAACTACTGTAGTAATTGCTGTGTTATTGTCCATCGTAAAGCACCGATGGAGGTTATTGCTAGAGAAGCACTGGCCCAGGCATCCCAGCGAACAGTGTCGATACACTACATGTACATGTACTTGTACTGTAGTACAGTTGATCTCAGTGTGATTAACAGTCTGACCGATGCCCAGGCGATGTTCTGGCAGCTTTGCTCCTGCGGGCAGTGCCACGCTCGCGTCGCCTCGCAATTAGGATTCGGCTCGCCATTGACAGTCTCTCCCTGGGTCCTATCGCTGCGAGCGTCACGCTTGACAAGGTACCGCAGCCCCACAGCCAGTCGCTGCTAAATATGAACGGGCAGATTGCCCGGCGGCAGTTAAACGAAAGCACAAACTTGTGAACGTCAACTGCTCTCGGCGCCGATAGCACAGCAGCAATACCCCAGCACGGGTTCCGTTCGCCGCCGCCAGCAGTGCCGCCTGCAAACTGGTTGAGCAGCAACCAGGTGGCCACGCAGCAGCTCAGCCCGAGCTGGCCGCGTCGCCATCCTCCCTTGTCGCTGTCACTCCGGGGCCGCAACGCAGCAGTCCCAGCTACGACACCGCTCGTCGATCCTGCGGACGTGGCGCCTCTAGCGTCGCAGCGAGCTTCAACATCGCGCCCAACGCCCCCCCGCCGTCGTCGCCCCCTGCCACGCAGCCTGGCGGACGTCCATCTGCGCGCACTTGAGCGCTTCCTCCATCAGCTGCCGGGAGAGGCCCGGGGCCTCGTCCCTTTCACTTGCGTCCACTATGGCGCCCACTCGCCTTTCTTCGCCATCCAGCGCCCGCATGAGCGCGTGCCGCTTCTTCGCGTCGCCGCAGGGCTGCTTCCGCGGCGCGTCCTGCAGCTTCCGCCACGCCGCGGCCGAGCCGGCGGACGACGTGCCGCTGAGCGCCGCCAACCCGTACGCCAACACCGGCGCCGGCGCCAGCGCGCAGCCCGCGGCGCCGCGCGCCTGCCGCTTCTTCGCGTCCGAGGGCGGCTGCCGCAACGGCAGCAGCTGCCCGTTCGCGCACGAGGACGCGCCTGAGTTCGCGCCCTTCGACGAGCTGGCGCCGCCGCTGCCGCAGGACTTCCCCGTGGCCGTGGCCAGCGGCGGCGCCGTGTTCTACAACCACCCGGGGCTGCTGCTGCTGCTACCCGCGGACGAGGCCGCGGGCGACGAGGACGCGGCGCCGCCGCCGCGGAGGAAGCTGCAGATCCAGGCCAACCCGCAGAAGAAGGAGGTCATCAGCGAGATCCTGCCCGTGCTCACGCGGGACATCGAGGGCCCGGTACGCCGTGGCTGCAGACTCTTAAGGGGGTTGGCCAAGGGGCTCACGCGGGCTTTTTTGCTTTGCTTTGTTTTTTATTTATTATTTTCCTGTTTTGCTTTGCTTTGTTTTTTTGTCGTTTCTTCTTGTGGCGGTGGTGCAGTTTTTTGCGATTGATGTCGAGTGTGTTGCCACGGGCAACGGCACCAAGTAGGGATTTCACTTTTTTTCTGTCTTGTTTGCTTTTTTTGGGGAGCTGACGTGAGTTTTGATGCGCAGCGATCGAGATGTAGCGCGGATTGCAGTGGTGGACGAAGACGAGAAGGTGGTGTTCGACCAGTACGTCAAGCCCACCAAGCCGATCGTTAGCTATCTCACACAGCTCACAGGCATCACAGAGAGGTGAGTTCTGGGGGGTGGACGCTTAAAGCTTTTTTAACCGTGGAAGTGAGGACTAACTTCAGCTGTGCTGCGCAGTGATCTGAAAGACGCACCCAACCTAAAGGAGGCGCTAGTTCGGTTGAAGGCCATCTTGCCGGTGGAAAGCGTGATTGTAGGCCAGTCGATCAAGAAGGACCTGGAATGGCTCACGCTGCAGAAGCCGACGGACTACAAGGGCGAGTTCGACGTAGCCGACCTCTTCCGACTTCCCATGCAGTTGACAAACGGTGTGGTTCGCTATCGTTACTTTTCCCTGCGGCACGTGGCCAAGTACTTGCTTGGCCAAGATATTCAGGAGGCGGATCACGACCCGGTCATTGACGCCCGGTACGCCATGAAAGTATTCAAGAAATTCCGCTATCTCCATGAAAACCCCGGCCGGCGTGACGCAGTGTTGCAAACCCTACTGAAAACACCTCGTACGCCGTCGTTTGCTGATCGGTACCCGGTAATTGACGGTGTGTCTATGCGTGCACCGCGGAAGCGAGGTTCTTCGCCGTCTATCCGAAACGCCAATCGAATTGCCGCTGAACACGCGCAGCAAGCTACCAATGGGGGAGGTTACAACCTGCACTATCAGCAGCAGCAGCAGCACGGCCAGCAGCCGCTGTATTTGTGAGAATAGCATGAATTGGGCAGTGCTTCGAACGAATCCAAGCATGCTGACAAAACTCCCAACTCGCAGATTTACGGCCAAGGCATCGTGGAGAGGAAGTGGCCCAGTTAGTTGGTTGGAAAGAAAGCTGACATATCAGCACCCAGCCTCATGTTGGATGACTGCGTGTCTACTTCCTTCATGGTTCGTAAGACCTTGTCTGTGTTGAATCGGTTTGCTGACCCAAGCGTTTATTCGGAATAGATGTTTCCAGCCTCTTGTTTTTGTGTGGTTTAGCTCCAGTCCTCACTGTCCTCGGGTCCATGTAGTGTTGTCCTTTCATTCGTGTAAATCAGAGATCGCTGTCCTCGGATTCATGAGGTCTATCGTTGCTGTCGTCGTCGGAACTGATATCGTCCAAGCTGTCTGCAGCTCTTTCTGCTTCCTCTGCTTCCAAGGCTGCCATGGCCGCAGCGCGTGCGGCTTCAGCGATTGCAGCACTCTCTTCATCTTCCTCTTCATCTTCACCACCCGGAGAACTACGTGCCATATTCGTGACTAAGTCAGCGTAGCCGTCGAAGGATACATCACTGACCTCGCTGTTGTCATCACTCGCCACCGCGTCACTGTCGTCAGCAGCAGCATCTTCATCCTCCGTGTTGTCAGGTTTTGGGACTTCTGTGGGTTTTACTTTGGATTCAGGTTCCTGAATGCCTTTTGAGCCCCTATCAGGACAAGCAGCAGCCCCCTCTTCGTCCACACCGCCTTGCTCGTGGCGAATAATTTCTCGGTGATATCGTTCGAAAGCGCGGCCGTCAATTCCATCCCAAGGGCGGCGCCAGCCCATGGCTATGGCTTTATCGCGTTGCTGCCGGACAAGATGTTGTCGTACGGTGGCGCCGACTTTTTCAAGCAAGACTTTTTCCACTTCCTCTCTAAAGGCTGCGTGACCCTGCCCAAGTCGTACTTTCCCGCGCTCAAGCTCCTCCATGTCTTCGCGAACGCGAGTTTCAGCGAATTCCAATTTCTCCCGTTTAGCTATCCGCGCTTTCAGCTCTCCGAGAGTTTCAACTTTCTTCGCGGGGACTTCATCGCCAGGCTTTTTCGACTTCGCAGCTTTTGCAGCAGCACGCTCGAGTATCTTTTCCAACTTTTCTTCCCGAGCATGGGCTTTTGCAAGGGGCTTCAGCTTTGCTCGATGGCGCTTGAGTTGCTTTTTAAGGGCACGGAGATGCGAACGCAAAACATCTTTCGCGATTCTGACCTCGCGCTGGAACCGCTTTTCGCCATCAGGTGTCTCGAGAAATGCCCGAATTTGTGGAAGCAGTGCGTCTTGAGCCTCGCGTAGACGACGTTCATCCAGCTCACGTCGCGCGACCTCTTCATCGGTGTAGATCACGCGAACCATTGTCCACCCTGGTTGCTCACACGGCTCGTGCATTTTGCCGAAGCGAAGTAGTTCATCGCACGCGCATCGCATTGGGACATTGGCGTGAGCAACGCCCACGGGACCGTAGGCACCAACATACTGCTCCAACGCACGCTCAACGTCACGCAGTGTGCGTTTGTTTTCGATGAAAGGCTCCGCTGGAAATCCGCGTTGTGTCCTGGTCTCAATAACGCGCAGAATACTCGGGAGCTCTTTACCTGGACTTAGTGGAGGAGAAACATCATCGATATCTCTGTACTCTTCTGGGAAAAGGAGAGAACCGCGCACCATGTATACGCCAATATGCTCACCCCGACGTCCCCAAGGACGCAACATATCGTACCGAAGGTCAGTCTTGTCAGCCCACCGCTTCTGGCGAATTAGTGTAAGGAGCTGGAGCAGCTCTTCCAAAACTGTGCGGTGATGTCGCTGCGCCAGCGTAAAGTGCGTGGTCAAAAGCAGCTCGTGAAAGATATCGGCTCCACGACGGAACTGCGGCCCCATTGGAGGTGGAAGATAGAAAGCGCCGTTCACATAGCGGTCTACCGCACGGTCGAACGCAACGAGGTGTTTCGGTGTCAGCAATGGCAAACTTGCTAGCGGCACATCTGGAGGCAGCAAATGGCGCATGATGGGCTTGTCGAAGGTCTCGCGATCAAAGACAAGCCCTAAAGCACTAAGGAGTGCTGCAAGTTCTTCCACCCGCTGCTCGCGCTTATGCAGGTACAAGCGTATTGCTTTTGCTCCTAGGCGCATTATCTCGGCAGGTGGTGATCTAAATGGATTCCCATCACTCTCGACGAATTCCAAGGCGTGTAGAGATACTCCAAAGCTTATAGGCAATCGTTCTAAGCGATTGCTTTGCATCTCGATGCGCTGCAATGTCGCGCCAAGTAACAACACAGCGGGTGGAAATTCTCGGAGCATGTTACCTGCGAACGATAGTTCTCGTATTGGTGGTGGGGTTCCTCCGTTGGATGTTCCTACTCCACCCAGTGACATTGGTAAGTCCGTGAGTTTATTACCACTTAGGCGCAAGATTTGAAGTCGGGGTAGCTGTGAGAAATCTAGCTCGTCGAGTGTTTCAATACGATTGAAGGACATATCGAGTCTCTCAAGCATTCGCAGGGCAGTCAGTGCTTCAGGACCTTTGATAAGCTGGTTGTGAGCAAGCTGCAAGTCCACCAAACTATTTGCTAGACCTAGCAAAGACTCGGGTAAAGATGTAATGACATTGTGGCTCGCAAGAAGTATTTGGAGCTTCGTACAATTGGTGAAAGTATTGGGCAAAGTTTCTAATCGGTTATAACGCAGATCCAACGTTTCCAAGCTATCGCCAATCCCCACATTGATGCCACCCTGGGCATCTTCTGATCCAAATACTTCAGGTGCAATGGTACGGATGCCATTTTGTCGTACTTGCAATAAGCGTAATTTCGTAAATGAGCCGAAACCTGGAGGCAAAACCTCAAAGTTATGGCCTGAAAGTCGTAACTCTCTTAAATCAGGCAATGCCGTGAAGAAGACTCGAGGCAATTCGGTTACTTCGATGCCGCGCCAATGCATCGACAGCGTGTGCGTCTCTCGAGCAATTTCGACTGCGCGAGAAAACTCTCGATTAATGTGTAAATCAGTGCTCCAGCACTCTGCACCGACTCCAATAAGTCGAGCCTTAGGTTCTGGTGGACGCGATCCCCCATGCTTCTCGATTTCAATCTGATGCTGCAGTTGCCATCGTACTTCAGCTAGGTTACCTGTGCGCAGCGTCTCGGCAGCAAAACCTGCGGTTAGAAGTGGTGTATTACCAGCGAGCCGTAATGTAACAAGTTTCCGTAGAGTGAGGAATGATCGAGGGAGCTTTTCTAATGCATTGGCGCTTGCGTCAATTACACAAAGCTGTTTCAGCTCCCCCAAACCTTCTGGTAGTTCTCGCAAGCGATTTAGCTTGACATCCAAGCTACAAAGCATGAAACACATGCAAGCGGCCAATGCGTCAAGATGTGGAGATCGAAATGCTGGTATGCAAAAATACGTACTCGGTAAGACTGGACAGTTTTGAAAAGGAGGACGGCAGCATCGCCAGCCCATTCATACTAAGTTTGATAGTCTCCAATGACTCAAGCCCATGAAGCACATCAGGTAAAATCAAGAGTTTGTTATTCTCTGCTTCTAGTCGTTTCAAGCGTTTTAGCTTTCCCTACAGAGACTCGGTTAGAATATTGTTGGAGAGTATCAACAGAACGAAAACTTACGAATGATGACGGAAGGTCCAATAACTCGTTTCCCGACAAATTGAGTAAATGCAGATGATCAACTCCATCCCAGCGGTCTAGTGCTGGTGGGATCGTATAAAAAATGTCACCGGTACAGTGGTTCACAAACTGTAGTGCTGTTGAGTTATCCGAAGCGCTAGGCAGGATAATCTCCCAACCGTCCGGGTATCGCTCTAAAAAAGCACGATTGTCTTGTTTCTGAGGTTGCACTTGATTCCCAGGTAGGTGAAGCTTTGGGATGCGTACCCGAAAACATTCAGGCTTAGTTCGGGTCACACGCTTTGATTGCAAGTGGTAATAAACTGTGTCGTGAGTGATAGGATCTTCTTCCACACGCCACTGCTTACGAGCAGCTTCCTTTTCTTCTTCTGTGGCCTCACTGTCGATGTCATTCTTGTCTTCGTCTTGCGGATTAGCTATCCCGTCATCGTCATCCCCATCTATTCTACGTGTTCGAAGAAATGGAGGCCTCATTGCAAGTGTCATGAGTCGATTTCCGCTCAGAACAAGCGTCTGCAGTTTGTTCAGTGCAACCATTCCACATGGTAGCAATTGGAAATGATTGTAACTCAAGTCTAGTGTGATAAGTCGCGTTAGTGCGTGCAGATTTTGAATTTCGTGTAATCGATTGCGACTTGCATCTAAAGTTTCGAGTGTGGTGGGCAGGTCCAAGGGGAGGGCATTGAGTTGATTTCCTGATACGTTTAATACGCGAAGGTAACGCAGCTCACCTAGTGCTCGAGATGGTAGCCGCGCCAATGCATTCTCCTTGTAAACTAATGTTTCAACTTCGGGAAACGCACGAACAAAGCTGTCTGGAATTTCGCGCAGAGCATTGCGAGATGCATTAACTGTTCGGATGGAGCGAGCTAGCTGCATGAGCAATGTTGTGAATACGGCTACTCGAGGAATGTGTACAAGTTCTAAGGACTTGAGATCAAGCTCCAGCGATCCGTACGAGCGTCGCACAGCTGATCGTATTTGTGTATCAAGGTGTTGACGATGCGCAGCCTCCCGTAATTTCTTGTTGGTCGGTGGTTTTGTCGGTGATATTTCATTCAGCTTAGCCTTAGCTTGTTCTCTTTGTCGCTCGATACGCACGTTCATCGTATTGAGGACAGGTATACCACAAGTTGCTAGCCTCGTTTCGGCAAAGTTGGCTGTGAACTTTCGGTCGTTTTGCCCCCGAAGAAAAGATTCTTCTTGTGCTATCTGCAGCTGGCGATGCCGTTCATTTAAAGTCGCGATGGTGGCTCGAGCTGCCTTATAGCTCTTTCCAGAAGCTTCATACTCGCGGGCTATATCAATGTGTGATGGTTTGCGCTGAAAACCGTGTGTTCCTGCCCGTTTCGGACCTGACACGATAGGAGAAGTGGCGCCCTTGAAGAGAAAGCCATTGCCATCATCTTCTGCAGTCAGTGAACGTGGAAACCGCCCTGCCATCGCCATCGGTGATGGTGGATCCATGACTTCATTGTTGTACTTCGAGGCATGTGAGTTTTGAGAAGAATCCATCTTTCACTCCAAACAACTTTAAAATACCGCAATTGGAGCGTCATGAAGGATAATCGCATTGCTATCATTGATATGCGATGCTACACATATCGAATTGAGGATGAATCTCTATTTTTGCTATTCTTTGGGGTCATTTCGCTTCTGTCTGTCACATCCAGTACCATCAGTAGGGACCTCATGGAAAAATACGTGAAGGTGCGCAAGATTGGCCAAGGCAGCTTTGGTTGCGCGTACTTAGCAACACGCAAAACAGCGGCATCAGAGCCAAACGCAGATTCTAGTGAACAACCCCACAAGCAGCAGTTTGTGATCAAGGAAGTCGTACTGGACCCTCGTGACCAGGCCAATGCCCAACGAGAGGCTAGGCTGCTGGCAGCGCTGGATCATCCGAACATCATTGCTTGTAAAGAAAGCTTTTTGCTGAAGACTCCGACAGTGAATGCTGCGCTTCTAGGGAGATACCAGCAACGACCGACTATTTTATGCATTGTGACGGAATTTGCTGATGGCGGTGACTTAAGTCACGAGTTAGAGCGACGGAGCAGCCGTCACGCATATTTTGAGCCTGATGAACTTTTAGGTCTTTTCGTGCAAGTGTGTCTAGCACTCAAACATCTTCACGATCGTAAAATCTTGCACCGAGATATAAAGCCCGCCAACGTTTTTCTCACGAAGTCTGGGGTCGTGAAGCTCGGAGATTTAGGTGTCGCCACAGTTTTAAGCCACACGTTGGCCTGTGCACAGACTTCTATTGGTACGCCGTACTACACGGCGCCTGAAATCTGCCTCGGCAAGCGCTATAATGCTAAGGCAGACATTTGGAGCCTTGGTTGTGTATTATTCGAGATGGTATCCTTCAAGCACGCTTTTGAAGGTCGAAGCCAGCGTCAATTGTTTGATAACATTGTACGAGGCATGACCCCCCAGCTTGGATCATGTGGAAGCCTCAGCAACATCAAGCGAGAACTTCAGGGGTTAGTGAGCGATATGCTACAAAAAGAGCCTCGTGTACGACCAAGTGTGAACCAGCTTATCCGACGGCCATTAGTTCTGGCCCGAATTCAAAGTTTTTTATCAGCCCGAGCGCTTGCATCCGAGTTGAACCACACAGTACTTCATGGAGAACACGTTTTTCGGAAGAAAGTGCCATTGGACGAGAAGGTTGTACCGATTGCTCCACAAGTGCAGCACATACGCCGGGCTGAGCCTGTTGCACGAACCCCATCCATTAATTCAGCCATCAAACCATCGCCCCGCCAGCAAAACTTACGGAAAACCCCACCTTCTCGTATTAGAAATGGGAAGGCAAGGGTGGGGTCTCAGTTAGGTGCAAGTCGAAAGGCCCGAGGACTTCCTAATGGTGCATTAAAACGAAGCCGTCCGATTCAAAAGAGAGCTCAGCCAGATAGAGGTCCTACCAGAGTTTCAGTAGTTGGCGATTTATATCGTCCGAAGCAGCGTGTAGTACCGCCAAGGACAAAAGCGAAAGATCCATTGTCGTCTATGCAAGTGAAAGCAAAGTTAAGGGCACCAACAAAAGCAAGCGAAGCTGCTGCTGCCGCTGTTGTAGCACTTCCTGACCCACCAACCCCATCTGGAGTGTTAAAACCAGAGGACACCAATCAACTGAAAGGCAAAGGCTCAATCGGAATTTCTGACCGTGCAGCTGCCTTTAATGCCAAGGTAAGAGCTATAAACTTATGCTATGTCTTGTTCAAATACTTATCTTGTAAACGTGGTATACTGTACTCGTTTATCTGAAGTGGGCTGTCCAGAGAGAGCAGCTCGTGAAGAACCTAACGCCTCCACCGCCATCCACAATGGTGACAAAAGAAAATCATGCTGCACGACGGTACCCGAAACCGGTTGTTCTAGGCGTTCATGGTAAAGCGCCGAAGTCTACTAGACAACTTCCACCCCCTCCAGCTCCAGTTGGCATTCGTCGTCAACAAGCAAAGCCCAAAACATCATCATCTGCGCCGAAAACACAAGGCTCTGTTGTTCGTGACAAGCAGCCTTCCATTCGCGAACATCGGCTCGAGTTCCAACGCAAAAAGCAAGCTGGGCATTTGAACGCAGGTGGAACCCCTTGCACGACAAAGGCGTCCCCGCTTGATGACCCAATCATCTTGGTTCAGCAATTGCCAGACTTCAAAACACCACCACCACCACCATCTTCCGTTCGCGAGGCCGACCATCAGGCTGTAATGATGCCCCCTCCAGCGCTAATGACTTTGACTTCGTCCCTGCCAGAATTTGTTGACAAAAACACTGAGCTTGCAAGTGATTTGACTCACAACGAAGAAGAGACCCACGAGCAAACATCCTTTCCACAAATGGCAAATCTGGAGTTCGAGCGCATGGTGCTGCAGTTGAAAAGTGTAGTTGAGTCAGACATGACTTCCAGTGATAGCGATGAAGATGAACACTCTGTGGAGATGTTCGATCCAAACGTGCCTCCACCGCCATATTCGCCGCCCACCGCAACTCCGGTACCTAACGTTTCACTGGAGGTGCTAGACATTTCGGTTCTGGAAGAACCTACATTCCGTTTGGCACTTCAGAAGCGGCTTCAACTTCACGAGCTCAATCCTACTGAACAAGTGACCAGTGTAAGCCAATTGGTTGTGGATCCACCCCAGCAGGCTGTACTCAACTGGATGCACACCTACATTTCATCACTCTTTTAGCGCAGCAAAAAGACACAAAACTAGCACGCGACTCAAATCACACTTCCAAACGTTTGGCTCTTTTTATTGGTACTTACAACAGCATCCAGCTTTGTCACTCATCACATTCACATGTTTCTCTTTCTCTCCGTCTGAGGTCGCTTGCTTTGCTTCGACGATCCGCGAGCCAGCTCACGCGAGATGTCAACGCCGCACGATGCGAAGCCTCCTCCAAGAAGTTCTTCAACAGCTACTAGGCACTGCACGAATCACTACACTAACTCATCAAATAAAAAGACACATCATCACCTTCTCTCCTTGCCACCGTCTTCGTTCCACTTTCTTCGTTTGCGCGTGGCTGGCTTGGACAGTTCATTCTCTTTCACGGTTTGGCCGAGGTGTTCGACAAACGGTGCATCCCAAGCGAGCTGCCACCGGCAACACGCACTTGCATGTGCACAAGCTGCTCAAGGCTGGCCGCTGGAGACGCTTTAGTAAGCTTGGATTTGGCCCCTCCCACGGCAGAGCGACCCGCGTTAGCACCAGCCTGCATACTTTCGGCAGCCGAAGTGCTCGTAATAGTCACGCTACGACGGCGCGGCACCGGCATTAACTTCGAGCGCTCCTGATACTCTTCTGATAGCACTTGCATTTTGCGAGCACCATCCAAGTTTAGAGGCGCACTCTCGTCAAATGCTTCCAGCAGTCCCATGGTGGCACACATGGAACGCAAGTGGAAATAGTACTTCGCGTAGGACACAGCCGACACGCGCACATTGTACTCCACGGCACTTAAGTACACAAGCTCCAGCTCATTGATTTGCTTCAGCGACAGCTCAGGCCAGATCTTGGAAAAGTCGGCGTTTGTCATGCTCAGGTCGTCCCAAACCTTTGAGGCCATCACCATTGAGCAGAACACTAGGCGACGCCAGTTCTCCCCGCGCAACTGCAGCATGCCACTTGTCGCTTTTAGAAGGCGCTCCACATACACGAGACTCATAATAATGCACTCAGACTCCATCTGAGCACGGGACAAGACGTGCTTGATGAAATTGCCAATCTCTCCCAATGTGGGGACCACATCCAGAATGACATCATCGTCTTCCACCTCGACGAAGGAAGAAGCTTCAGCATCCAGTTCATCTGCAACTGACGTCAGGCGTTGACGGTCGCGGGCCGTCACAAAAACATCGAAACGAGAGTCCGACCGAATCGGATCCTCCAATGCCTCCATCATGTGCGCACGCAGCACAGTAGCCACACACTGAATCGTGGCATCTTGGTCGGGCGCGTTCATCGTACCCATACGCAAATAAATGGAGTTCGTACTGTTGGAGCGACGTCGCAATGCGCGTGGTTTGTCGGCGGGGGCTACACCCTTGTTTTCGACGGCCTTCGTCTTCGTAAGGGCAGAAGCTGAGTTGCCTCGTTCAGCAGTAACACCCATTAGCGGGGCCTGAAGCGACGGTCTGCCGTTGCCATTGGCAGCTCTCACGGCACGAGCATACGCCTCCAAGTCTGAGGTCCGCGGCACCATAGAAGCCAAACGCACACGCTCCTGGATCGGTGAGGGCACTGCAAGACACGAAGGCGCATTGCGACCGACTTCATCAATATCCAGACCATCACTTCCTTTACGAGACGACGTGACCACTGGAGTTTCGTATGACGACAACGTTCTAAACAGCGACGGACGCTTCATGCCGTTCTCTGATTCCCGCTCCATCGTATCAGGCTCTTGCTGGGGTTGATTTTCACCAGGGTTTAGCTGGGGCACACCCATGCCTTCCGGGGTCGTTGGCAGCGAGCGGGTGGAGCTTAGGATGAGCTGGCGAGCTGATCCAGGCAATGATCGCGCGGACCCACTGGTGAACGAGTTAAAACTGCTCCGTGCACTGCTGCAGCTCAAAGTGCTCGCCGACGAGCGGCACGAGAGGTGCGGCGACAACTCGTGCGGCTTGTGAACGGCGTCCGGCGTGCTGTGGCTCGAGTTGGACGTCCCGCTGTCCCGCGTGTAGTACCCGTCGCGCAGCTTCAGTCGGATGTTGTTCTCCATGACCGAGAAGAACTGGCGCTTCTCGCGCGTTTCCGCAGCCACCAGCTCCGCGGGCTTCTTCCACGTCGTCTCGCGCGTGATCGGGTGGTAGTAGTACGGCTTCTTGGACTTGGGGTCAATCGCCACCCTCCACGCCACTGGATCCGGCACTGGCGTCTTCTCCGGCGTCGGGCCCGGAACGGACGAGCGCGTCGGCGCTGCGCTGCGAACAGGAGCCTGGTGCCGCATTCCAGGCGCGGACGTGCGCGACGGCGCAGCGCCTCGAACTGCCCCTTCGGGGTTACGCGCGACTGGAACCATGTTGTTGCTGCCTCGAACACCACCGTCGGGGTTACGCGCGACTGGAGCCATGTTATTGCTTCCTCGAACTGCTGCCTCCGGGTTACGCGGCTGTCCGGCAGCATTGCTGGCCGTCGAGGCGCGACTGCGCACGCCGCCGCGGACCTGATTGTTGCCCCTGCAGTTGCCCTGGTAGGCCGCGGCCTTGCTGCCGCCTCTGTGGACCTCGTCCGCGGGCCGCTGGTGGCTGCGCGTCCTGCTGCGGCTGTCGGCGCCGCGCCGGTCCTTGGCCAGGCCGTACGGCAGGTCGTCCTGGCTCATGGCGATCATGGCGGGGCGGCCCGCGAGCTCCTCGTCCTGCCCTGCATCGTAGCGTCCGGCCGCGCGCGTACCCTGGTTACTGTGCTGGTTACTCCTGAGCCGCGCCGCGGTCGCGCCGGGTATCCCGCGGCGCAGCTGAGCCGGCGCCGGGGCCTGATTCTTCGCCGTAACCTGCAGCGGCGCGGGGTACCCGCCCGCGTAACCCTGTTGTAGCTGCATCTGCATGTGCGCGTTGTGCATGGCCTGCATGCGCGCGAAGGCGGCGTCCTGGGGCGCGTCGGCGCTGGGAGCGCGCGCGCGGTGGAGGCGGCGCGCGGGCGCCTGCGGGTGGCCGGAGGTCGTCGTCATATTCATCCGCAGGGGCGACGCCACGCTGTTCATTTACTGTAGTTTCGAGAAAAAGGGTCCGTTCGCTCTGTTCCTCTCCTCCCCTCTCTCTCTAAAAAAAATTAGAGCGTGGAGGGAAAAGAGAAAAATAAAAAAATCCGCCGGCGCGAGTTGCGAACGTGTTCAGTAGCGCAGTGGCTGGCCTGCCACGCGCTGGCTGGGCTGGCTGGTCGCTGCGCTGCGCTGGTGGCGTAGCCGCTGGCCCCGCTGGCTCGGGTGGGTGAGTGTGCTGCTTCCTCCCACTCGCTCCTCGGGAGAAGAAGCCTCTTTGCCCAAAGTGCCCAATCGAGTAGCGGCCGGCTGCAAATAGGGTAACTCGCGGCCCTAGCCCGGCCTTTCCGCGGTCAAATCCACGTCGCACCGAACTCCTCAAACCGACTTTTACAACCAGATGCCGAACTGGAGCTTGCCATTTACAGGTACAAGGATGGCGCCGGTGGAGTTAAATGGGCACGAGTCGTTGCAGTGGAGAGGCATTGCAGCGGCCGCGAGGTGGCACTGGGCAGAGATCCCTTGCATATATGCTTGGCGTGCCAATTCTCACGCATACCAGCTTCGTGTAAAAGCGAGCGGCGGCGGAGACTTTTGCCTTCCTTGAGCCTCCAGTTCACCCCATCCCGAATCGAGTCTCGAGGCAGCCAAGTGTCGGCTTTATCGCCGAGAATCTCGGCGCGGGGGAAAACATCGGGCCGCGGAGAAGCCAGGCGATTGGCGGGAGCTGCAGCCAGTCCGCGTGTGTAACCCACGTCTCAAGAGCCCGCGGAGCTCCTCGGCCAAGGCGCGCGCTGGTCGGGCACGCCGCGGGGCATTGCGAGTCCAGACTGTGTGGGCCCTAAGCGCGGGGGGACACCTGGTCGGTGGCGTTCCACGCTTTTGAACGCGTTGGGACCTTGGACCAGGGGATTCGCTTCGGATCTTTTGGCCTGTTGCTCGTCGTGGCCCGCGTGGCAGATTTGATTCCGTGTCGCTCTGCTCACGTCAAGCCGCACGGGTCGACAGACTCTGTCGCAGAGTGCTCCAGGAGGTCCATCTGGCGCTTCGGCATCTGGGTGGTCGTCCGAGATGTTGCTGTCCCCAGCTGCCGTCGCTACAGCGTACACACACAGGACTGCACGATGTGCTGTGGTGTAGCACCCAGTCCTGATAGACGCTGGGTCTGTTGGTCATCGCCTCGATGTCACCCCCCGTGTGGCGACTCCGTACATACGTACGATCACCGAGAGTGTGTTGAGTCGGTCGCGGCAGAGTCGGCGGCTGAAGTAGACGGAGCAGTGCTACACCTTTGACCGGCGTCGCTGACTATTTCGTTGCAGCGTGATGGCCACTTAGCGCAGCAACGTGGTAAGGATTACTATGTCGTGCTTGATCGTGCCAGTTTCAAGATGCCGTTCGTGGAGCTGTCGGCACTACATGTAAGTATGTGTTTGCAAAGTGTTGCATTGTATGCCATCAGTTCGCGTGCTCTCACTCAATTCAATAGCCCCCTAAACTAGATACACTGTCCTGAGTGATTTTTCAGTGTGAATGCAGTTGAATCATATCGTAGCTCTACATATCTACTGTGCTAATACTAGTAGTATCAATACATATATACAGTACTACATGTAGTACTGTACAGTACTTATTAAACAGGGCAGTGTCTACCCAACAAAGAAGACTACGGTACTGATCTGTCGAGTGTGCATGCTCAACTTGACAAATGTACGAAACTGTTATGATGCTTCTCAGCACATACTAGATACTATTAATACTAGTAGTAGACACCATAAGCCCACACAGTGTGCATGTAGGAGTACTTCTCTGGCCCACTTCAAAATGACGATTGAGGTTAATCAAAAACTGAAGACATGAACACTATTGGCTAAAAAGCGTTTGTAGGCTTGTCTTCACTAAACCGTAAATCGTTGGATGTGGACAGCCAATTCACTCCTAGCTCACTTTACCCAATCAGCACAAACCAATCACCACGATGCCTCGCGCGAGAGGACAAGTCGATATACCCCCGACGTCCGCTTGCGGGTCATCATTTTCCTCGCACAGCGCAGCATCGGCGGCCGTCTGTTTCGTGGTGCTGTTACGGCGGCCATGGTGTCCTTTGACCAATGTCGTCACAGCATCAAAAAGCTATGGGCAATACGCACCAGCGTCAATGCACTAGCAGCTCCTCAGCGCTCGTATCCGAGGCGAGGACGGCACCTTTCACCAGAGGAAGTAGCGGAGCGTGTACAGGCCGTTCCTCTTTGCCAGCGCCAGACTCAGAGATTCCTTTC
Organism: Phytophthora fragariaefolia; assembly: GCA_030267785.1. Lineage (NCBI taxonomy): Eukaryota > Oomycota > Peronosporomycetes > Peronosporales > Peronosporaceae > Phytophthora > Phytophthora fragariaefolia. The sequence continues at coordinate 35,942 of BSXT01001185.1, forward strand.
TGAAGCCACCGGCATCCCTCGGTCGACACTGCAGCGTCATCTTGCAGATGGAGTGATCTGACGTGCTGTGTCACGCGTGAAGCCAACGCTAACCGATGGCCACAAGAACCGGTGCATCCAGTGGGCTCTGGCGCATGTTGATATGGCACTAGGTACTGTAATATGTGAATCGTAGACTAAGTCTACTCTAATTTATAATTTTTTTTGTTTGTACTCGTTCTATATAGGAGCCCACTACGATCGATGCATCACATGTACGATGCTGTGCACGTAGATGAAAAAAGGTTCAATCTCTACAAGGGTGCAACGAAATACTACCTAACTGCAGCGGAGCAACTGCCCTACCGATCTTGCCCTAATAAGCGCTACATAGGTAAGGTCATGTTCTTAGCAGCTGTGGCCCGCCCTCGGTATGATTGCCACCGCAAGCAGTACTTGACGGTAAGCTGGGAATTTGGCCCATCGTGGAAGAGGCGATAACTCAGCGGACCTCGGCAAATCGGCCTAAAGGTGCTACTGTGCTAAAAAGTGTGAGCATGACGCATCAACTTTATCGCAAACTGCTTGTTGATAATGCTTTCCCCGCTATTCGAGCAAAACTTCCTAGAACGTAGACATATGTTGGTATAATGATCTTAAAATTAACTAATGTCATGTTGTATTATGCAGTTCGAAGGGGTACGACTGTAATTGTCCAGCAGGACAACATGTGCGCGAAGACGACCCAGAGCTGGTAGCAGCAGGAGAGGTAGAGGGATGGAGGATTAAGATGAGGTGCCAGCCCCCTCGATCCACAGATCTCAGCGTTCTCTTCAATATCGCAAGGCCACCTACGATACAGTTGGTCTCATCGAAGCCGTGCAAAACGCCTTCGATGAGATCAGGTGGCAAACACTTGACAAGGGCTTTGTCACCCTTCAAAAGGTGATGGAAGCCATCCTTGTCGATAGCGGTGGCAACGGCTTCAAGCTACCACGTGTCGGCAAGCACGTTGCTGCTAACGGACGCATGCCTCTGTCCGTTAAGGTCTCTGAGGAGGCCGTCATGAATGGGTACAGCAAACTGGTACTTTAGTGTTAATTCAATGATTAGATCTTACTAAGAGCATTACCACCTGTTGGGACAATACCAAAGTTATAATTGGCTGGGACCGGAGTAACAAAAGGGTTACCAAAAGTGGTCTCGTCTCGATTCCGCACCCGTCCGGACAAAAAGTCAGTCAAACAGCTACAGCAGCGAGGGGCGAAAGCAGCAAGGGGCGAATGTCGGTGAATCTGTTCAGCGCTGCAGCCAGCGGCCTTCAAGGTCTTCTCGGCCTGGACGATGACGACGACGACGACGACGACGACGACATTCTTGCACAAGAACTGACGTTCCCACCCCCTGTCGAGAGAGGCAACGTGCGTCGACGGGGCGGATCTCGTCCGGGAAAGAGTGCAAACACAAAGAGCGAGACTATCAGGCGCGCTATGAACGCTTCATGAAGCAGTATTTTGACGACAACCCAGTCTATAACGACTACGATTTCAGAGTGCGCAATCGAATGAGCAAGAACATGCTCTGCCGCTTAATGCGCCTGAAGACTCGACCAGGACCGATGCTCCAAGGCCTTAGCTGCTAGAGCAGCGGCGATGGGCTTCGAGTTCTCCATTATCTTCTGCACCTTCTCCCATAGTTGCTTAGCCGTCTGGTTTATCCCTGTTGGCAAGATGACGCCTCGACTAGCTGCGGAATACCGGTAGCTACCGGTATGACCATCACTCAGTGGGACCGCAATCATTCCTGTGGTTACGGGACGCTGATTATGGGACGCTGATGATGGGACGCTGTTTACGCTACGGAGGATTACGGGACACGTGAGTACAAGATTGCGGGTACAAGATGGGATCCACGTGGCAGTCGCTGATTGGCTAAGGTAAGTCAGTATCCAGTAGAGAATCCAGTAGAGTGTATCCAGCAGGAGTATCCAGTAGACTTAGAGGTAGCACAGTGTTACGAACTAAGGACCTAAATCAACTCACTTTGCATTCTGACATCAAGTGCTCAAGTGACCTTCCTTTTGGTTATGAGCCCAAGCCCCGTCTTCCCTGACCAAGACCCCGACTACGCCTTCGCCATGGA
>BSXT01001186.1:0-20695 GCA_030267785.1 Phytophthora fragariaefolia
AAAAGCAAAAGCAAAAGCAAAAGCAAAAGCAAAAGCAAAAGCAAAAGCAAAAGCAAAAGCAAAAGCAAAAGCAAAAGCAAAAGCAAAAGCAAAAGCAAAAGCAAAAGCAAAAGCAAAAGCAAAAGCTCACCTCCGGCCACTGATCTTGTCCGAGAGGATCCACTGAGGCAGGTCGATATTCACCACCAGGTCGAGCTTCGTGACCTTCTGGAAGGCCTCGGCCTGCGGCACGTTGCGCGGGAAGCCGTCGAGGATGAAGCCGCGCTTGGCGTCTTCCTGCGCGAGTCGCTGCTCCATCATGTCCAGGATGATCTGGTCGGGCACGAGAGCGCCGCTGTTGTTGTATTCCTAATCGGAGGGGAAAAACCAGACCGCAGTTAGCACTAGCCTAACGCTGGCAAAATTCCCCTAAAGTAACCACCACCTATCCGTCTCTAACCGACCTTGATCTTGGCTCCGAGCGCCGTGCCCGTCTTGATCTCGTGGCGCACCAGGTCCCCAGTGGAGATTGTGGGGATCTGCAGCATGGGCGCAATGCGCGACGCGTACGTTCCCTTGCCGGCACCGGGCGCGCCCAGGAACATGATCTTGAGCGACTTGGCGGCCATGGCAAACCTTCCTCTCTAACCTGACGTCACTTGGCCTGTGGGCCGCTCAAAAACGGCAAAACACAAAAACGCAACAGTCACTGGAGCGAGGGGAGTGCTGAGGAAGTGATGACCCTCACTTCAGTGACGGGGATTACGAAGCAACTTTTGCCTCTATCAGGCAACTTCAACGTGGAAGGTGTGGCGCAAGAAATCGGATTGTCGATACGGAACCGCACGAAAAAAGAGCACCGGACGTTTATCGCAGCACTCAGTGCCCGCCTCCCTCGACGATGTTGTGTTGCTCGCCATCATCGTCGGAGTGCGTCGTTCGTTGAGAGGTATCTGCGGCATATGCTCGCTCGGTGCGGAGCAGTTAACTTAGTTTTATTCGGGACCATGCCGCGGTCCGCACGACCGTGCCGTCATTTGAGAGAGCTCGCAATCGCTGGTTGAGTTGTTCTGAAGGTTATTATCGTCGTGCTTTACATTATTACTGTAACCAGGGCGCGATTTCCTTAGACCTTCGAGACTAAGTCTAAGGCTTAGGCAAAAAGGAACGTGGTGGAATGAGAGTGAGGTGAGCAGCGCACCAAGGCGCTTACATGTATTAATACGTTTTCATGCATACTGGTCACTTCAATCTCGCTGGCTAATGACAATGGCCCATTCCCATCAGCCAGCGCGATTTGAATCTGGGTGGGAAATTTGAATTTGACGAGAGAGACGTACCAAACGCATGGGTCGTCCCTTGAGGACTCATGCCTCGTGGAGATGGTGCTCTGTGCCAAGCAGGAGCGCGTGCCCATTTCCCGGCGGATTCTCGGTCTCCTATATGCAGACACCCTCCGCATCCCCGTGACCGATATGGGCTTCGGCACCGCCGTGGCGTACTGCAGGACTGCGGTGAAGAAGCCGTTTGGCGGGTGTGCTGTGCCTCACGCGAGCGAATCTAACTCACAGCCTATGAGTTAGATTCGTTCGCCATTGAGACTCCGGACGCAATGGCATGGCTTAACAACGCGTGGAAGGCGTTGGATGCCGGCACCACCAAAACTTGCTAGCGGCACGCCGGATCGCACCTTGATCGGACTCATATTATTGACACAACTAGCTGAGCAGCTCGAAGTCGAGTTGCTTGACGGCACGACCTGCCACGCCCGATACGGCCGTGTCTTCGACGACGTCCCCCCGTAAATCGATCACATCCGCACTCCCCAGCGCTTAAGTTCGCACGTCGCCATGGCCAAGCGCTGCCGGGGGGGCCCTGCGCCGCCGCTGTCGCTGCCGGCGCTGCCGCTGTCGCTCTTCTCGCTGGTGCTGGAGTTCGCCATGTTCTACTTCACGCCGGAGCTGGGCCCGGCGCGGCGCGCGCTGCACGGCCGGAGCCTCGCGGACGTGGCGCTCGTGGCCTGGAGCTGGTTCCGCGCCGTGGACGAGCTGGCGGCGCGCGTGCGGCGCGACACGCTGCAGCTGACGCTTAAGTTCGGCTCGCGCGCAGAGGTGCTGGCGCTGCGCCGCCAGGTGCAGCTGCGCGGCCGCGCCGTGCGCGACCTGCGCGTGCGCATGGGCCGCTCGGACGGCGCGCGCTTCGTGCCGGGCGTGTGGTGGTGGATGGAGGAGCGCGAGGTGCCGTGGGCCGCGCTGTTCGCGCAGCTGCCGGCGCTCAAGCGGCTGGACCTGCGCGACATGCCGCTGGAGAGCCGCCACCTGCCGCTGCTGCTGCACGCGGCGGCCTCGTTCAGCCTGCAGCTCGAGCTGCTCGTGCTGCCGAGGAAGCACGACATGGCGGCGATGGTCAACTGCGCGGCCGTGCGCAGGGTCACGTTGGAGCTGCGGCGGGCGCTGCAGCGCTGGCACAGGAAAGGCAAGTGTGGCGGGCTCAAGCAGCTCGCGGTGCCCACGAGGGAGGAGGAGGACCGCGTCCGGACGAGCACCTCGTTCATCGACGACGTGATCACGTTCTGCCCGAACGTCGAGTACCTGGACGGATACACGTACGCGATCGACGAGATGCACGACGTCGCGTGCGAGGAGCAGTGGATGATCTCGCTGGACACGTGGGAGAGGTTCAACAGGACGTGCACCAACTTGAGGGACTTCAACTGGGTCCTCGTGCCCTTCGCAGACCCGTTCTTTAGGGTCTTTGGACAGTACGTCAAGCCCAAGCTCAAGAAGTTGGCGCTCACCTCGAACTTGTCGTGGAACTGGAGGGACTACTTCAAAATGGTCGGCCCGCCGGGGCCGCAACCGCAGAGACCTGGCTACGGATTCCTAGCAAACGATGCGGCCGCTCTGCTGAAAGGCTGCCCTGCGTTGACGGAGCTGGATATCTCTATCGATCAGAAGAGAAACCTTACGGATTTCTTGCCACTCCTGGATGCTGGCGTGTTTGGGGATAAGTTTTGGAAAGCGGTGGTTGAACATTGCCCCCTTTTGCAATCCGTGTATCTGCACGACTGCTCTGCATATGGAGGGAGTCGAGCAGTCAGGCCAATCGAAACGTTTACGGACGCTGCGCTAATTGCGCTAGCAGACCAACCCTGTTTGGCTTCGATCGAGTTATCTGCTGTTTGCTGCTCCGGAAATGGCGTATTTGAGTTTTTACGGCGCGCCTTCAAGGCGACAGGAGGCGACGGTGGGAATCGCAGCCTTGATATTAGCCTTGCGGGGCCAAATGAGCATGAGACTACCCTCCCACACCCGTTTTACCTTGAACTGCTAAATCTTCTGACGCGCCTTGCAGAAACAGGTGAAGAAGAGCTAGGTGCTGCATCATGCAGTCACAAAGCAGCCTTAAATGTTTTTAACCCACACAGCTCATTCGTGGACACGGAGTGGAGTATATCGTACGTACGTGACAAGCTTAAGCCACTACTGGAGAAGGTGGCAAACGCACATCCATTATTGGACATGCATATTGTCCTTTGCAGGGACAATGAAGAAAGCTTCCTCCGCATCGATAATATCGAGCTGGATTGGGGTCTAGGTTTCCAGGATGGCGACGTGTTTATTGAAGATGAGTACGTTGCTGATGTCGATAGCGAGGAGGATGTCAGTGATGAAGAAGAGGAAGGCGAGGAAGTTGACGTCGATCCTGTCCATCCTCACGAATATATCTTAAGGCGGCGCGCCATGCTACTGAATGACTTCGAAGTCGTGTCTGACGAGGACGAGGGCCCTTGACCAAAACCAAGCGGCTGCAAATGATTGTTTCGCGTTACTTGGGCTGCTGCAAAGACGCAGCAGTGTGGCAGCAACACAAGACCGCACTCGATGGCCACCGTGGACGCGCGTAGATTTTGATAGGACACTTATTATTACTATAACAGAGGGACCGGTATGTGTTAGCAGCAAAAGGTGTCGGCTTGCTCCCCCCCTAAACTGACGCATCACAGTACTAGCACGTTGGCATCATTTCACGGTCTCAGCATGGCGGGGCAGCAGCGCACGTGGCTGCTTGGTGCCGCTCTGGCAGTGGCGACTGTGTCTGTGTGTGTGTCAATGCGCTCGAGTGTGGCGGTGATGATCGCGTCGGCGTGCGTGGCTGCATACCTCCCGTCGTACCTGGACGGCTCGGAATACACCGGGGAGCGCTACTGGCCGTGGTTCGCCACGTTCATCGGCCGCGGCATGAAGCACATCCCCGGGACGCTCGAGTTCGAGGAGCCCATCGACGCCAACCAGCAGCACATCTTCTGCTCGCACCCGCACGGACTTTTGTCCACCCATCACGGTCTGCTCATGTCGGGCCAAACAGTTCCACGTGAGCACGAATCTGCGGCTACAAGTGATCGATGATCCGCTTCGATGCCCCCCCCCCCCGGGACTAACGTCTCGGCGTGTTCATGAAACAGCATTTTACGAGACGGTGCCCCTCTCGACTCGCCGCCACTTGGCAGCGTCCGTGTGCTTTCGGGTGCCGTTTTATCGTGAGTATGTGCTCTGGTCGGGCTGCGTTGATGCGCGGCGAAGTGTCGCTGAAAAGGTCGGAGACTTGAAGCGTGGCGGGTTGCAGTCGTTGATCTGCTCACGTGATGTCGGTGCTTGGGTAGGTGCTACGGAATGGAAAGAGTCTGGTGATCCTCGTGGGGGGCATCGCGGAGCAGATGCTATCGCAGCGAGGAGACCACACGATCTACGTCAAGAAGCGCAAGGGACACATCCGCTTATCGCTGAAGTACGGCGTGCCGATCGTGCCCGGATACGCGTTTGGGGAGACAGACCTCTTCACGCACTCGAGGTAAGACTGTGGTACTGTAATGGATAGATGTACATGTTGATAAGTTGGCACTCACTGTTCTTGTGATGCCCAGCGTGCTCCTTTCGTTCCGTCAAATGATTGCGAAGAGGTTCTCGGTGGCACTGCTGCTTGGCCATGGGTACTCCAAGTGGCTCTTTTGGCTTCCACACAAGGGAGTGGCTGTCAATCAGGTTTTTGGCAAACCTATTCCGGTTGAGAAGAAGGCCGACCCAAGCGCTGAAGACATCGAGAAGCTGCACGACCGATATGAGAGAGAACTCGTTCGTATCTTCGACAAGTACAAGGAGAAGTACGGATACGGAAACTGCACCCTTCATGTGCGCTAGAATCTGATGCAGTTTGTATAGGGGCTTTGTTTCCTAGCTGCTGGGTAAATGCATTTTTGATGCATCGTGAATTTCCACACTTCCTCTTCTACGAGGCTTAAGCCACGTATAAAAATCTTGTCTGGTCGTCCTCATGACGACGGAGATACTCCTTCTGGATGAGGATCTCCACGTTCTGCTTGATCGCAGTAGCGGTAGGAACGAATTGGTTGACGAGCATCTCAGTGACTTCGTGCATTAGCTGCGATTGGTGGATGTCTCGGCGCGTCTTTAGTATACGAACAATCGCGGCCTGCAGCGACATTTTACGGTCTTCCTCGACCTCGCGAGCCGGGGTCTTGGGCGCCTTTGCCGATTCGACTGGGCTATTCGGGACCGCCTGTTCAACCAAAAACGCTATCAATTGTTGTTGTTGGCAAACTTCTTCGCACATGAGGCAACGCACTGAGATTCGTAGTTTCCGATTGGAGAACCCGAAATTGATCGCGTATTTTGGGTTTGCCTCATCACCGCCCATTGTGAGAACTTTCACCTACGAGTATTAGCGAAACAGGCGCAGATTAGGATACATGATCTCCGGTTCGAGTAATTGATTGTGAGCATACTTTCACAAGGCTCGCCAAGTGATGCGCGCAATCTTGATCTGGAATATTTGTTAGCTGAACAATATCAGACCGTGACAGCTCTGCTGCCACATTGAACTACGCAGAAAAATCACAACTTAGTACGCTAGAAAACAGATGCACATAGGCTGAGTATAAACATTACCTGCACGAGAATCAGCATTTGATAGAAACTGAGGAGGAACTCGTAGCGTTTATCAAAGCACTTGCTTTGGACCATTCCAAACGAAAGGTGATGGATCCACAACAGTTTTCGCCCGGTGCTCCTTCCCGTGTAAAATTTGGTGAACAGGTTGGTGTGAGCTTCCAGCACGGGTGGCAAAAAGATTTTATGCTCAGCGGCTGCACTCGATATTGGCCAGGCTCCGGCAGTAAGAACATCACAATGATACGCTACAGCATGGTGCAGGGTAATCGCGGAAGCATTGGCGGCATCTTCAGAACGGAGTTCAATGTCCTTCTCTTCTAGCCAAGCACTGAATGAGTCCATCAGCTCCTGTAGTAGTAAATGCGTTCAGTTAGCTTCCCAGCATGCATATGCAAAGAAAACTCTGAGTACCTTGCTCAGCATTTTGTCTTTTAGCATCTTCTGCAACTTGGATACAAAATCGCACCCACAAATCTCGCGTAGCTTCTGAATCAATACGATCTCCATGTCGGATGAAGCCGAGGTGCCTGCTCAAAAACAGAGACAGTATCATTAGCATGTAAAAAAAATATTGTGTGCAAGCGGATCGCCCCTCGGATACCTTTGATGAGTCGCTTTGCCAAAAACTTGGAATAGTACTTCTTGAAAACGTCTTTGTCGTCAATGAGACAGAATACCACGCTAACATTCTCGATCTTCTGCTCCAGCATGTCGTCCAAAAGCGGGGGCAGCATAGACCGTGGTGATCCCGACAAAACTTGCGCTCGACTAGCTCCGTGCTTCTTATCGCGCGACATCAAGTAGTGTGTGTACTTTGCTAGTAACTCAGGCAGTCGAGGGTGGGAGTTGGCAAATGCCCGACATGCCTTGTATTCAGAATAATAGAAGGATCAATTAGGGAGCTCAGGTTCGAATTGGGCATCGTGCGAGGAAAATACGAACCTGGTCCAGGGCTGACCGCATCAATGGGTGATAGCCAAACGCGTCCTTGATGAGCTCGAAGTATGTGTTGCGAACTTGCACAAGAGCCTCAATATAGCCCTCCGGATTTTTCGTTGTGTCTTCCTGTTGAAATTTCTGAACAACCTCGAGGCCACTTCGTTCGATGTACTTCTTTAAGATATTCTGCATCGCATTCAAAGAGCTGAAGGTCAATACGGATATCTGGCAGAGCACAATTCCCGCACAAATAGCCACCACCTTGAACGACATCAATGCATTCTCGTTTGTCAATTCGGAGAAGAGCGAGAAAAGTCGGTGCAGATCCTCCTTCTGGTTATTTATCAAGAAGCTCTCGGCGTCTTCACAAATTCGATCAGCGTGCTCGTCAATCAAGACGCGGCAACACGCTTGTCTAATTTGAATGACAGTGCTATAGCATATGAAACCCACGCTTAGTTGCGAAGAACAACGAACACGTAGCGATGCAGGCACAACTCACGTCCGGTGCAGTCGCGACTCGCATCGCTTTTGCTCTTGGTCACACAATAGCTCAGCCTCTTGTAAGTACTCTGAGATTGTCACCCTCGATAGCAACTCTGTCGCCTTTGCGGAGTAGTACTTCGCCGCATCCTGGAGGCAACTCGCAGATCAGATTCGCCCTTCCAACGATAAAGAATTCGTAGCTCTTACCTCTAAGAAAGGTTGCTCCAGCTCTTCTCGGTAAAGACTCATTTGGTCTTGCCTGCAAAGACCCAGACTGAAGTACGTCTGCAAAGATCCACAAAAAGTCGGAATAATCCTCCACAGCCTAGCACAAAGATCACACCAGCATGCTTACCTCAACGGTGCTAGCGATGCACTCTCCATCTTCAAAGCACTCGCTTCGGTCGTGCCGAGCCGCGTGGAAGATGTGGATAATCGCTTTCATCAGACGCTTCTTGAGCTTGGAGAAGGCGATGTCGTGCCAAATGTGCAGCGCAAGCTGTTCAAGGCGTAAGAGCATCGTCACCATACTTGTGAACCCTCAACCAACACTCGATAGAGCCCTTGCCTCTGTGACGGGGTACACTCCAGGAACAGGAGCTTGGCCGGTCTCGCAGTGCGAGTACGAGATCCAGTAGCGGTTCTGCAGTCGACCGAGGCAGCATAAGCAGCTACCACAACCTGACCTTAAATGAAGCCACCAGAGACTCACCAGGTAGCGGAAGAGCTCCGAGATGTAGTTGGTGCCCGTGGCGAAGGCCTCGAACGAGTCGCAGTAGCGGCCCAGGAACTCTGGCTCGCCGTCGATGGCGTTCAGCTGCTTCAAGATGCTCTCCACGTGCTTGACCAGCAGCGCCCGCAGCCGGAAGAAGAGCATCTCGGCCTGCGGGGCGCCAGGGTTCGTGCAGATCTTGTAGATGCCGCTGCAGCCATAAAAAACAAAACAAAAAAACACAATAACAAATAATATCATAAGGTTATAACTACTGGGTTTTCTTCTTCTTCTTCTTTTTCCCATCTACAGCCGCCCACGCACGAGTACATCTTGAGCCACTTGTCGTTGCTCAGCGTCTGCGGCGAGCCCGTGACCAGCGACGCCAGCGGCCGCTGCATCTCGCGCCACTCGTTCTCGAAGTTCACCTGCGCACGCACAGACGACGCGATCAGACGACGAGAAGGCAGAGCGAGCGCGCGGCGGCGTACCGTGGACGCCTTGAGCAGCGACATGTCGCTCGGCCGGCTCCGCTTCAAGATCCGATACAAACGCGCAGTGAGCAGGCGAGCGGCCGCCGTCAGTGCGCAATCGGTTTCGATTGCGCCCGAATAGAGCGCGGCGCTCTGATTGGGGCAAAATTAGAATTCGAATTATCGTAGGTGGACAATATCATTCTTTTCGCATTTGAATGGCGCGGCGCAATAATTGTATTGTATTGGCCGCGCGATGGCGGAGCTGGCGCAGGTGGAGCGCGAGCTGCGCGAGCTCGAGGAGGATCTGCGCGCGCTGCTGCAGCGCCAGCGCGAGCTGCTGCAGCGCCGCGCGGAGCTGCAGAGCGCGCGGGACTGCGAGCGCGACCGCGCGGACGCCGCGGACTGGACGGCGGCGTTCGACTGGACCGAGCGCGTGCACGCGCTGCTCACGGACACCGTACTGCTTAGAAAAAAGAAAAAAAAAGGTTCTTGGATATGTTCAAAAGTTATTTAAATAAAAATGTGAACGTGGCCGTGCAGTTCCACCTGCCGGGCTTCCGGTCCGTGCAGCAGGAGGTGATCAACGCGACGCTGGCCGGGCACGACGTGTTCGTGGTCATGCGCTCGGGAGGAGGCAAGAGCCTGTGCTACCAGCTGTCGGCTCTGCTCCACGGGGTAACGAGCTGCTGTGTGGCGTCTGTGCTGGAGCTGGGGTCTAACTCGCTGGACGCAGACTTCAGGCTTCACGGTCGTCGTCTCGCCCTTGATCTCGTTGATTCAGGACCAAGTGCGGCAGTGTCGAGGACACTGTGCAAGGCTGAGCTGGATGTTAAAGCATTCTGTTTCGTGTTGCTGGGACTGCAGGTGATGCTGTTTAATGATATCGCGGGCGAAGGAGCGGCGTGCCAGTTGTCGGGAGAGCAATCGCGAGCAGAGGCGTCGGCTATCTACAAGTCGTTGCTGGCCGATGACAGCACGCTGAAGATTCTGCTCATTACCCCGGAGAAGCTGATCTAAAGCAAGCTCTTGATGTCGAGGCTGGAAAAGGCTTACCAGACTGGGAGACTCAAGCGCTTCGTCATTGACGAGGCTCACTGCTGTAGTCAGTGGGGGCACGATTTTCGGAGCGTAAGCTACTCGCGTTGTGGTTGTAGGGCGCAACTATATACACCGCTCACAACGCATCTTTCTCTAGGACTACTCGAAGTTGGGGATTCTAAAGCGGCAGTTCCCCACAGTACCAATCTTGGCCCAGACTGCGACGGCCACCCCACGTTTGGCAAATGATGTCAAGACTATTCTCGATATTCAGAATTGCGAATCGTTTCGAACGTCTTTCCTCAGAAATAATCTGCACTACGAGGTGCGCTTTAGTTTAGAGTTGCCGAATAACCAGGGCTGTCTGCGCTGATTTTTTTCGATTGCATGCAGGTTATCCAGAAACCAGCAAAAGATGCTACAGCGATGGATACTTTGGTTCGACTTGTTAAAACCTTTGCATCATCTGACACGGGAATCGTGTACTGCCTTACAAGAAAAGAAACAGAGCAGGTAACGAAGCACCTTCGTCAAGCGAATGTTCGAGCAGCATGCTACCATGCGTACATGGAGGACAAGACAAGCAAGAGACTCATATGGCTTGGTTTCGCAACAAGCTTCAAGTTGTCGTGGCGACGATTGCATTTGGCCTTGGAATCAATAAGCCCGATGTGCGTTTCGTCATCCACTTCACACTCTCGAAGGTAAGTTGCTGAATACCCGGTAGCATAACAAAGTGCTAACGTTTCTTTGGCTGGCATTCACTTGCAGTCCATTGAAGGATACTATCAGGAATCTGGACGGGCAGGTCGCGACGGCAACCCAGCTCGTTGTGTTTTGATGTACAAGCCTTCTGACGTCATCCGGGTATGCAACATCGTTCAAGCAGAGGTCGGGGGTATGCAGAATATGCGCTCTATAATCAAGTACTGTGAGGATCTATCTCAGTGTCGGCAGTCGATGATGGCAGCATACTTTGGGTGCGTTAGGACCTGCAAAAATGAGTTAGTGGTGCTAAAAGGGTACTAACATCGTGATGGCATCTTCAAGAGAGACATCTCAGACTACGGCAATCTGTGGTGGAGCATGTGACAACTGCAAAAGCGACATTGATAGTGAAGACGTGGTCGATTTGTCTGAACATTCAAAAGCCCTGATTTCTATCACTGAAGACGCTAAGCAACTGTAGGTAAAAGTTTTATTCACTGAATCAGTTTGTCCCAGCTCACCTTGCCGTTTGTTGTAGAGAGAGACGTCTCACGCTAAAGCAGCTCATTGACGAGTTTAAATCCAGAAAAGTTGCTCAGCAGTGTGCTGCGCTGGACCCAACCATAACGTCTATGTCTCGAAGCGTGTGTGACAGCCTCACTATCAACCTGCTGTTAAGGTAAGACACTGGCTATAGTTAAACATGTAAACGGAGGTGCACTAACTTTATGATTATTGATGCTGCTGATGTTGGCTTTATGGACAGTAACGTTCTTCAGCCCGAGATCAGCTACACTGCGTATAACACGATATGCTATCTAGTTCCTGGACCTCGAGCTCAGCACCTGAAAAGGGATCGATTTAAAATTCAACTTCCCCGATGTCTTGTAGAGGTGACGGATAGCTCAGAGGATGTAGCCTCCACGATACCATCGAAGAAGAGAAAGCGATCGCCAGAGATCATCGAGATTGACTAATCTACAATAAGGGTACGGATTTTTCCCGAGCACGGAACGAATGCTTCTCGAGGAAGCCGATAAATGATATGATAATCGAGCACATCTGGAAAATCGGGTGGTACTCTATTTACTTGGATGCTCTCTATGGTTTCCTATCGAGCACGAAGCCTTCGAGAACTGGCCAACTTGAGCTGTAACAGAGGTACAGTATGTCGGATCTAATCTATATGTATGGATTCTACATAGATGCTAAACTCAACGAGACCCCGCAGACAAACAGCTCATCAACACGAATATTTGTATCGAGATCCTTAGGGGCTCACACGGTTATGTATTTCACTGGTAGGTAACGAAATGATTAAATGATTGAAACGCCATGAAGTTGTCATGAATGAGTACATTCCTGGTCGAATCACTGCTTGGCAGATAAATCGCGGACGCTTGGCGTGGTACTCACGGCACGAGTGCGCTAGTGCTGATTCAAGATCGGGTAGAGTATTCAGTTTTCCGTGGGCAGTGAAGGTCATCGGTAGGTACAAGAATTGTGAGTTTGTTGTGAGTTTGAATGCTGCTCTCTGTTGTAGTATTTGCTTCTATCGTTGTTTGTACTTTGAGTATGGCGTGAAATCATTCTATCTCTCAAAAAGCATCTCATCTATAGTCTTAATCCTTCAACAATTTTGTACTTGACATTTGTCATCGACTGCAATCTTTTTTCATTTAACACTGAAGTGCAAATATTAGATTTTAACGTCGTGACGAAATGTACCGTGTGTCCAAGAGCAACGACCTCGCAGAATAGACTAAATAATAGGGGGGAAAATACTTCGAAGTATAATTTTGTCAACGAAACAAAAGAGGTGCAGATTTATACGTGTTCCACCTTGACAAGTGTACCACCGATGAAGTTCCTACGAAAGATCACGTTGTTAGTGCGAGCTATTTGCATCATCGACAGTCCGCCTTCCGCCGCATTGCAATCCTACCGAAAGCATCAGATTTTGAATTCGGAGGAGTTTGCTGTCCAAAGCGAATTTAGTCTGGTGAATCTCATCCTCCACCGTGCCCGAGGTAAACAAATCGTGTTGAACCTGTGGAGTGCAAGCAAACCTCACTATCCAGCAGACCTGTCCTACGTGACGTGTCGATGTTTACTGTACTGTATAAGGCCTTCAGAATGGTATGCAATTACTCAATATAAGTATTCGAGAAACACTCGCATTTACAAAATGACTACTATAAAAATTATTACATTGCAAATTCTTAGCGTTAAAGCCCAGCTTACAGTATGAAATTGCATTTCGAGGGGTATCCTCAAAATGGCCCGTTGAAGCAGAAAGAAACTTGGGAGACAGCAAGCGTCGGCTTGTTTTTGTGTGTGGCAAGCCGCTCTCGGTATTGAAGGCCATAGTTTACCGGGGTGCCAGATCGAGAAAGAAGCGGCTCGGGCGGAGTAGGCGGCTTAATAGAGTGTTTCTGGCTAGAGTGTCCTAGCATCAAGCGATGTGCTGCAGCTACCTGCATTGGACCTGGGACGACTAGCGGTTTTTTATCAGCTACTGCTGCCAGCCACTGCGCCTTATCGGTTCCGGAAAACCCAAAGCAATCCCGACCAAGCTGCTCCTTTTTTTGGGCACCTTTTAACGGCGGCAGAACCACACCATTACTATCAGTTTCTGGACGTCGGTGCTGCAGTGGGGCTGAAAATCGCAGCTGTAACTCGTCAATGTATTGCTGCGATGCATCCAGCATCTTCCGATACTTTGCCTCTAGCTGCGAGTTTAAAGGCGGATACAGACGAACAAAATCGATGAGGTGCTCATCATTCTCCTGCTCTTCATATGCCTCTTCACGCGGGGCAACAGTAAATTCGTTGACACCTTTGCCGTATTTTTGTTGGAGGTTGCGACTAAGCTCCTCCTGGTTATCAATGTATTTGGAAACAATTTTGTCGAGGTGGCATAAACGATCGGAATTGAAGTGAGCGTAGTAGCTAGCAAGCGCGTCACGAAGTTGGGCCGAGTTCAGCGGCAATTGGGGCCGTTTGTCAACTTCGTTTATATCTCCGGGAAGATTTGTTTGCGCTGTCGGTGGGATCAATGGTGGAAGATCACCTCGCTGATTGCCGCTTATCATTGAATTGGATCCTGAATAGTTTGCCGTTGATGATGCGGAGCCCCCGTAAAGTCTACGCTGCAGCGCGCGAGCCTGTTCGCTTTCGTATTGCTCTTTGTCAGTCGTCGAGACGTTCAGCAAGTCAAAGGTTTGAGATATAAGGGGTTCTTTTACGCTCCAATCCAGAGGGGAGTCGCAGCCAAAACTTGGTAGGTGGTTCACTTCCAGTAGCCAAGGCTTGAGCTGCTCGTCCACTAGCACATCCATGCCCAGCAACGCAAATGAACAAGATGGGGCTGCTGACAAATTTAAAGCAGGTTTTGAGAGATTTGTATCATCGTCAGTACTGCCTCCATCACTGTTACCGCTAATGCTTTCGCTGGCGCTGGGCGGACGAGAGCTCTTGCCACCGTTATTGTCTACACCAAAATTAATTTCGCTTGCCTGAGGGCCCGCCCTAGATGCTGAATTTGCGCGGCGTGTGTACTTCGCAAATGTGGACCTATATTCTTGCGCGAGCGTAGGTTGTACGGATAGGATGGACTTAAGGCAAATGTCACCGATCTGCTCCCATAATTTGTCAATGCGATCAGCGGGAAATACCTCTTTTAACCATCCGAAGAACCATTTCAGTGAACGTTTACTACCTTTTCCTTCTGTACCGCTTCCCTTGTTGACTTCAAAGTTGTTCGAGTGTTTATTCACAGCGTAGTTGGTGAGGTGCATGAATCTCTGCTCCAGGTTGTCTGCGTTTGGGGTCACATAATCAGCTGTACACATACGCACCAAACCGTCCTTGAAAATATAAACTCGCAGCGGAGAGCAAGAGGTTACCAGCACATAAATTCGAAGATCAAACTTTTTCCCATCGATAAGCAGCGGGCGAGCCACGTATTGCTGCGCGACTAGAACATCACCGCGGGGGATCTGTGAGAGTTTGCGAGTAAGAAACACACCTCTTCCTTGGCACATGTGATCGGGTTTCACGATAAATGTGCGTTGACTTTCACCTTCGGAGTTGAAGTTCTGCTGAAACTCGTATTGGTCGAACGGCAGAATCCACGTCCGCGGGACGAAGTCGTATTCACCAGGAAAAATCTTTTTCATACGTTCAAGGTTTCGTGCTAGTTTGGACTTGCATGCAAGGTTGGCCATCCCTGGGAAGTGGTTCACTTTTTGGTAGGGTAGAAGCGCCTTGAACGTCGGTAGGATATCAGGGACGTCAATCCAGTGCAGATTGCACACCGAAGGCTTAGCTTCGGGATTTTCATCAGTCACGAGCTTCCAGCCACGAGCTCGGGCTACGCGGCGGACCACTTCATACCTGCACAGAGTCACATTTATCCGCACTCGCTTGGTTCTACGCTTCGATGTGCGCTTGCTTTCCATCACCTTTTGGTGTGATTTCGCTTCCAGCTGCGGAAAGAGGTTTCTCTTAGCACCCCAAGCTCCAAGTCAGCTTTGAGGAACTGAGAGCATCGTTCCCTGAAACTATTTGCGGGCTGAGAGAAACCACAATTCTGCTACCACTAGTAAGCCGCATATCACTATAAATATGAGATCGTAGTTTCCACCGAGCATCAATGCCAATAAAACTCGGGAACTGTGAAGCGCAGACAATCTCCATACCATTGTAGCAACTACAACCTACAGCGCACTGCGAACGATGGTGTCGAACTCGGGCTTGAGGGAAGCTCCGCCCACGAGGAAGCCGTCCACGTCCTCGAGTCGGATGAGTTCCCCGCAGTTCTTCCCGTTCACCGATCCCCCGTAGATGATCCGCACGCTGCTCGCCACGGCAGACGACACGTTGCTGGCGATCCACTGTCGCAGCTTCTGGTGCGCCTCCTGAGCCTGCGCGGGCGTGGCCACCTCACCCGTGCCGATGGCCCACACCGGCTCGTAGGCGACCACCACACGTGCCCACTCCTTGTCGTCGATTATGGCGGCCAGGGCTTTGGTCTGGCGAGTGAGCACCTCGAGCGTCTGGCCGGCCTCGCGCTGCTCCAGCGTCTCCCCGATGCAGAAGATGACTTGGAGGCCGAGGTCGAGCGCGCGCTTGGTCTTCTTGGCGACGACCTCGTCCGTCTCGCCGTAGTACGCGCGCCTCTCCGAGTGGCCCGTGATGGTCCACGAGACGCCGAAGTCCACGAGCTGCTCGGCCGCAATCTCGCCCGTGAAGGCTCCGGGGCCCGTGAGACTCACGTTCTGCGCGCACACGGCGATGTCGCGCTGCAGCAGCTGCTGCACGAGCTCCAGGTGCAGCGAGGGGGGCGCCACCACGACGTCCACTTGGGACGGGTCCACCTCCGTCTTGTTGAGGATGGCCACCAGCTCACGCACGGAGCTCCTGGTGCCGTTCTGTCGGAGCGATGGATGGAAGTTAGTTAGAGGGTGTGGCTTTTTGTTTAACGTTAGGGCAGGGCAGCGGGGCGTACGCATTTCCAGTTGCCACCGATGAAGAACTTGCGGGGCATCACTGACGGTCACGGCGCTAAAGCGGTTGTGATACCGTTGATACATGAGCATGCTGACGTCAGCGTTGAAGTGGCCCAATTTTGAGTAGGTACGGTACACCTCAATTTGCTGCCTTCCACACTATAGAAGCAGTTTTTTTTTTTCACAAAAAACTGCCGGACGGATACCGTTCCAGTCACAGGGAACACTACTTGAGCATTTTGGTGTCAACCATATTATCAAGCAATAAACTTCGTGTCGAGTCAAAGCAAAAAAACTGCTGCTCGATTCAGCACTAGCCGCACAGCAACTATCTGATAACACTACTATCGATGCATATGCTACAGCGTCGGCACGCCCCGATGACGGGACGAAGACCCGGGTGTCGTCGAAATACACCGCCACCGCTGCGTCCTCCACATCTTCGCGTCGCTGGTGACTTTGTTACTGCGCAGCGCGTTGCTGCTGGAACTCTCGCTGCACCTCCTCGGGCGACTTGCCGTACTCTCTGGGACCAGCTTGAGCGACAGGACGTAGAAGATCGCCAACAGCACCACGAACGGCACGTAGCTGTAGTCGTCGAAGGCGTCAGCGATGTACGGGTAGGCGACGCCGACGATGAGGTTGCACAGCCAGTTGACGCCGATGCCAATGGACGTGGCGGTGGCACGCACCGAATCCGGGAACAGGTCGGCCGTGATGACCCACACGAGCGGACCCAGCGTCGCGCCGAAGGCAATCACGTAGAAGGCCATGAAGACAACCGAGAGCGCCGCCACATCGACCAGGAAGGCCACGGTCATGAGCACCGCCATGACGAACATGCCGGCGATGCCCCAGAGGATGAGGTTGCGGTTGCCGAAGCGCTTGGCGAGGAAACCCGTGGAGAAGGCCGGCCAAATGTTGACGAAGTCGATGATGAGCGTGCCTACACGCGGGTCTGAGATGCCGGCGTCCTCGAAGATGGAGTTGGAGTAGTAGAACACAGCGTTGATACCCGAGAGCTGCTGCGTGCAGGACAGCAGGACGGCGCAGGCCAGCGGCAGACGGTATTTGGGCGAGAACAGCGACTCCGTTTGTGCGGTGTCGTTGATGAGACCTTGCTCCGGGTCGGGCTTGTTGGACGACTCGAGCCATGACAGCGCCAGGTATACGTTCTCCTCGCCATAGAGGCGGGTGATCACCTGCTTGGCTTCCTCGCGTCGGCCCTTCATGAGCAACCACGCAGGGCTTTCGACACACATCGACGGGGCCAGCAGCAGGAACAGCACGGCGAGGATGGCCGGGAAGCCCGCCAAGTAGCGCCAACCGCTGCTCGTGTTGGCGAAGAAGAAGCAGATAGCCGGGAACAGGATGCCGATCGTCACCGAGATCTGCAGCCCCATGCCAAGCATGTTACGCAGGTGTGGCGGGGATAGCTCGTTCGTGTAGGCACCAAGTGTACCGGTGGCAGTGCCCGAGGCGATGCCCGAGATCATACGCCCAACAGCGAACGCCCAGACGTTCGACACGGGCGTCTGGATGGCAGCGCCCGCGATCATGAAGATGCAATTCACGAAGAGAAGCTTTCTGCGGCCCCACAGGTCACTGAAGTGCCCGCAGAACAACGAGCCGATCATGCCGCCGAAGATCCATGCATTGACGGCGAACGTCCACTCGAGCTTCGAGTGGCCTGGGAACATTAGACAAGTGTCCTCGGCCACGGGCCGAGCGTTGCACTCGTCGGTGTCGCTGTACTGTGAGAGGTTCGTCTGAGACGACGACCAACCGCTCTGGAACGGCTGCAGCAGCGCCACGAGAAGACTGGAGTACAGAATCCAGTTGGGTTTGACATTGCGCTCGGCAACTTCATCATAGGCCGGGGCAATGTCGGCGCCCTTGGGCGTTGTGGCCCCGGAGTAGACTGGATCCGTTAGTGCTTCGGACGGCATACTTGGTTGATTGGTCGGTCGGTTGATTGGCAGTCGACTTGGTTCTTCTGGTTAAGTGGTGGCAGGGGTCGGCAGCTACCGTGGAGGGTAAGATGTCGCGCTTTGCGTGTTGGATTTAGGTTGAGCTTTGGATCGCCAAACGGAAAGTGAGGTGGGGACTCACCCCACTTTCCGTTAGGCGATTCTCCACTGGAGACTATGTAGATCGGCTGCACGCCTATGCTGCATGGTGGCTTGAGCGGAGCGTGTCAAACTCGGCTAGTTCAAGGGCGGTGGTGTTGCACGGCGGTAACCTCAGGACACGCTTGGGATACCAACCACTTGATTTATATCGCGATAGCGATGACGGCAAGGCGCTCATGCACCACATTCACCGTCGTTTGTTTTTGCTAGTTGTTGTTGCTAGTTTGCTGCTACCTTGTCGTCACCTGAACGGTCAATCTGTATCTGTATCGATTTGGTGCTTCAACTTGTCGCTCAAGGTGAAGTGGAGTAATCGATGGTCAGTGCATGGACACGCAAACCGGGAGTAGCTGTTTAGGAATTACTAGTACGTGTATTGGAGTATCATTACCGGTGCTGGTATTCTGCTGCCAAAATTAGTCCTTCAAAATACTAGTAGCTTTGGCGCTCTCCAATGCCAAACCCAAAACCATATTTGGCCGTGAAAATAGCTGCAGCCAAACAGGCTAAGGTACACACATACAGAGCAATACGACCCCGACGAAGACACGCGGGGCCAATTATAAGCCTGTTGAGGGCAAAGTGCTGTGCGAGGTTATCCGTGAGCTGCGACCCAAACCGGCATCTATCAATCCGATGACGACTTTGCTCCAAGGTTAATATGCTTTCGACGCAGAACTCGCTCGACTGAAGTCGGCGGTTGCGTCCTGTAAGTTCACTCAGCTCTCGATTCTAAACGATTTCTCAAGATTGCATTCCTGTTCAACCTATTGAGATGGCAGTAAATAGTGCTGTCGGCGGATGCACACTCAAACAAAATTAAAGTAAATCTAAATTTGGCTCTTCTTTGGGTTTATCGTCGGGACAGCATAGCAGCACTGGTGATGATGCTCTTCGAGATTTAGCGACTACACTTGGAGGTGGAAGAGTACGTACATTACATGGGTTGGAGCTCTCCTCAGTTGCGCGATGTACTTTGGCAGTTTGAAGTTCGCGTTCCTGTTTGATAATGATAGCTGATCAAGCAAGTCATTACCCTTGTACCATATATTGTATGTAAGCTGTGGATTGTGAAGGAGATGTACGGAAAATGATGTTGCTCGCTCTGATTTCTGGTGCCATCCTTTTCATCGGTCGCGAGACAGCATTAGTGACCCTGTTCTTTGAACGTACAAACACGTTGAAGTACATGTACAGGTGTACTGTACATGTATACTGGTACAGTGCGTACCAGTACAGTACAGTACCGGCGAAATCACTAATAGCGGATTGGAATGCCAATCCCTGTTTTGCTGTAGCTGCCACGCCCCGCGCTATTTCTGCATTTTAACCAAAGCTGGTATTGCGTTTTGTATTACTACATACACCCTCGTTTAATATATTTGTTTTGCTGCAAGCTGCGCACGAGAGGAGCTGATGCTCGAACATCAGCTCCTCTCGGACGAGCCTCGTCCATAACAATTGACCTTTTTATGCCATGTGAGACCTGCCAAGTTGAAGGGGTCAAGTGAAAGGTCGAGTGAGTCGATTACGGCCGCAGCGATGAGACCAGCAACTCTAATAATCAGTATGTGGGACAAATTAGCATAGCTTAAGCACCTTCAGCAATAAATAAGCTTAAATCAAGTGGACGGGAAAACATCAGCACGATGCATGTGCGTCTTCAACAAAGGAGGAGAGTGAATTAGATCTTAGCCAAAACAACTAAAAAAATGAACCATGAGCCTGAAAACTGAAATAGTCCACTATTAAAAGCATTCTGGGGGTTGCACTGCCAGACCCTCGCAGAAGAAAAACTAACTCCGAGTTGCGGCACCATATCCGTTCGCTGAAATGCTCGTCGCTGGGCCCACCTCTGCAAATACCACGCAGCCCTGCTTCGCGGGTACCCCGCGCGGGTTTGCTGCGGCTACGCTCCTCGCAACCGCTCACTACCACCCTGTATTAGGGTAACGACAAGTCCACGAAGTTCAGAACTTAAGGATGCTTTCGACGCAGAACTCGCTCGTCTGAAGTCGGCGGTTGCGTCCTGTAAGTTCACTCAGCTCTCGATTCTAAACGATTTCTCAAGATTGCATTCCTGTTCAACCTATTCAGATGGCAGTAAATAGCGCTGTCGGCGGATGCACACTCAAACAAATTAAAGTAAATTTAAATTTGGCTCTTCTTTGGGTTTATCGTCGGGACAGCATAGCAGCACTGGTGATGATGCTCTTCGAGATTTAGCGACTACACTTGGAGGTGGAAGTGTACGTACATGGGTTGAAGCTCTCCTTTGTTAAATAGACTCGATTGACTCCTCAAGCGAGAAACCTAAAAAATGAACCAGGGTACTTAACCTTGAAGCAAAGTCGTCATCGGATTGATAGATGCCGTTTTGGGGTCGCAGCTCACGGATAACCTCGCACAGCACTTTGCCCTCAACAGGCTTATAATTGGCCCCGCGTGTCTTCGTCGGGGTCGTATTGCTCTGTATGTGTGTACCTTAGCCTGTTTGGCTGCAGCTATTTTCACGGCCAAATATGGTTTTGGGTTTGGCATTGGAGAGCGCCAAAGCTACTAGTATTTTGAAGGACTAATTTTGGCAGCAGAATACCAGCACCGGTAATGATACTCTAATACACGTACTAGTAATTCCTAAACAGCTACTCCCGGTTTGCGTGTCCATGCACTGACCATCGATTACTCCACTTCACCTTGAGCGACAAGTTGAAGCACCAAATCGATACAGATACAGATTGAC
>BSXT01001187.1:0-36740 GCA_030267785.1 Phytophthora fragariaefolia
CTTCTACCCGTATTCACTTTAGTGCATGCAGTGATGGCTGCTGTGGCTCAACACCTTGCAGCCTCGTCTCCGCAATGGCCCCCGCGGCCCCACTCATTCTGGCCCCCACGGCGGTGCCCTCACACTTTCCTTTAGTCGTCTCGGTGGCTTTGTCGACAGCCACGGCGCGACGAACCACTCTGGCCTTCTTTTCGTGTGCTTCTGATCTCAGTCCGCCCTACATCCACCTTGAGAATGCCAGTCACCCAAAACCGAGCCATGGCGTGCCCAGCATGACGCTCCTTCACTCGCAGCAGAACCGGAAGCACTAAGGAGCATCTGCAAACACGGGCGTCCTTGGTAACGATTTGGAGACTGAAGAGTCGCCTCAGTCAATGTTTGTGAACTGTGATATTGAATAGTATCCAACGTGTGAAAAAGATCAAAAGAAGCACAGAGGCTGTTGAAGTAACCTCTTTACCTCTGGTACAGTGTACCTGAAAGCTGATAGCCAGTTATCTCAGCCCCTCTTAAATCATTTTTTGTGGTATTTAGTATCAAATACAGTCTTCCATGCTAATAAGCTCTGAACCATCCATCTCCTATCCGCTGGCAAGAGCTGTCTACCCTAAATACAACTTACGCCGTCTTTTAACGGCTACATCGCACATGCTTACTACCGCTACGTCCCTACGCTCTCTACTGTCGCCTGCATAAAAACGAACAGGTACACGTTCTTGGTCCTGTTTTGCTTTGCGTTCACCTTGATTACTCTACAAAACTTAACACAGAATCGGTAAGCGACCGCAATGGCTACAGACGTCTCTGCATCCATCTTAGCGACCTCTAGACCGCACAGGATGTCGTGCTCCGTAGATCATGGAGATGGCGCAAATGAGAGTGTTTCCAAAGGGAGGAACAGGTCTGGGCACGGGTGAAATCTTGAAGCGCTTCAAGTTTGTATAGAAAACGAAATGTCATCTCGCGATTATATATAGGTACGCTGCGGAAAGTTGGTCTGATGTTAAAGAGGCCTGCTCACTCGTAATTGTTCAAATTAAACTACGATCCACTGAAGAACAGAAAATATACGCGATGCCTCCAAGTAAATCTGTGACAGTCAGAATGCGGGTTTAGGTCAAGATACTGTCTGTGCATGTACGGTAATGGTACTGGTATCCATATATACATTCCCGTTATGTACATGGCCGATGAAAGACATATTCCTGTTAGTGCTTAAGTACGAAGAACGAACAGCCCTACCCGGATTAATTCGACATTTGTGGCACACACCAGGCAAAAGTACCCAAACTTCAAGTTTTTTATAAATAAAATTGTCATTTCACATGATATTCGATAGGGTATTAGGTACACCCTTCACTCTAATTAGTCTGACCCTGATTAATTATGGTGATTAACCGTGAAGGTTAAACTTGTGCATGATTAATTTAGGCATACAACTATTTCTGGTTCACGACTAATAATGGTGATTTCGTTACGATGGATCCGTTAAACTGATGCAGTTACGGTTGCTTCCTGGTACCCTTTCGTGAACTTCTCATTGTGTCTCGCCACCACATCTTGTAAAGACTTGCTAAGCTGTCCAACTTTCCACACACCATTGCTACCGACATCTAGCCCGCACAGAATCATCAATTTCTTCGCCCAGTTCATACCCTTCTCATCCTTCTCAGCATTCACAAGAGGAATGCACTCCGCCGCGGTCTTCAAGAAGAAGCGCTTTCGGGGATTCGCAAGCGCGCCACTTGACTTCGCGCCTTGCTTCCAGCCCCCGCGCCGAATCGCATCCATGTTCCGGCGCTCACATAAACGCCTCCAGTGGACTTTTATTCGCTGGATCGGGAAGCGGTCGGCTGGTTGCACAAAGTCAGTAGTATTAGGCAGAAAAAATCCAACACGAGTTCGAACGTCCCATTTCCTTTACCTCTTCTCCTGCATGGTCGCTTGCATTGTCGAGCCACAATTGACGCTCTTTTGAGAACGGGCCAGCCGACCCCCAGCAGCGCGTTTCCCGCAGCCATTCAGTCATGATTCGGTTGTTGATACATGCACTCGGGAATGTACGATAGCCGACGCCGTTTACACTGTCCGGGAGCCCTTGGATTGGATAGTTGGACTTCGCGTTCATGAAAATGAGCATGGGGCAGAGCAGCTTGGCGTTAGAGCCGCCCCTAATCAGCACACACATTGTTATACCTTCGCGACCTATTGAAATATGATAAAACAGAGTCATTAATGTCCAACACATAGCTATTTAGTTCATACAAAATATTTAATAAATTAAGGACGTTTTCCCGTCGTTCTGGACCTTTTCACGTCGTCCAGGTCAATGACGAAATGGCTTTCGTCCAAAGTCAAATACCGCAGCATTGTATCAGGTACCCGTACTGATTTTTTTAAACATTGACCTGGACGTTTTCCCGTCGTCCAGGTCAATGACGAAATGGCTTTCGTCCATATTGAGCTGTTGGTTCGGGTTTAGTATGCAACCATCGAAAAGACGCTTGAGCTCCCCAAGGTGACGAGCAACAGACTGTTCGATCTGAGTCCTTTTTGCGTCACTAACTTGATTTTTGCCCTTCAGATTGCGGTACACGATATTGTAGCGCTCCGTAAAGTCCTGGATGCGCCGCAGGGTCACTAGAGAGAAAAAAACTTGCCTTTGAAGGCGACAGCTGTATTGTAGACAGGATGCTGACTATCTTCGATCATTGTAATAGCCATGTCCATCAGTAGACGAGAAGATAGCTTGACGCCTGCATGCCTCAGGTGCTCGAACTCGCCAAGCAGCTGTGGGTACAACCACTCCCAGTGTAGATCGCTCTTACGGCCCTCGCCAGCCAATGTCTTGTGGACGAGCTGGTGGCTTCCCCCTTGCGCCATTCGTGCATATTTCTGTTGTCCTTGGTCTTCTAGGGCAAGTTGAAGGGAGGAGCGATTTCTCCACCAGTCTCTAGCCTTGTTCAAGTTGACACGGCGGTCTGCAGCGCGAAACAGTGACGGGAACTGCTCGACCGCACGTCGCGCGAGACCCTTCTCGCCGTTCTCGAGCTGGTCCCACTCCATCCATTTCACGTATCGCTCCCGGTCGGCCACAGCAACAACATGTTGCAGGGTGCGGCTTCTGTTGTCGTTCATTTTCGTTTGTGGGGTGAGTGTCAGCGGGTGGTGACTTGGGCAGCGAGGTGAAGCCGCCAACCACTAATTGTGGTGTACGACTAATTGTGGTGCACGACCAAATATGGTGTACCTTTACTGCCCATTAAAGTACGAAGCATGACTAATTCCGAAGCACGACTAATTAGAGTGAAGGGTGTAACAAAATTTTATGCATCTAGCGGGTTACGCTTCGCGGCAAGAAAAACCTCGAAGCAGCAAAATTCGCACCAGGCAAAATGTGATAAATGTATCGCGACTAGATAAATGGTTGTTGATTAACGTGTGTGCGGTAATAACAATAATCAGCTCCAATAAGATTTGGCATAACATCGCCGGTGCATAACATCGCCGGGGTCCAAGATTTGTGGGAGTCTCGTGTAGCCCGATGAGCCACTGCTAACTCGCAGACCCCGCTGGCCGCGGTTGTTCTTGTTCATCCGTCGCTGGCGTTCCTCTTTCTCTCGTACCCAAAAGCATCTCCTCCAGTGCCATCAACGTCGCTAGCGGGCATCGGTCCGCAACATGCGTCCACCGAATTCCAGGTTCGTCAGGTTGGGCAGCCCCGTGGCAAAGTCCAAGTCCGTGAGGCGCGTGTTCTGCAGGTACAAGATCTTGAGCTCGGGGAAATTGACCTTAAGCTCGAGTGAGTCGGTCATGTCAATGTTGGCGACATTGAGCGACCTGCGCCCTGAGGTAATATAGCACGCTCAGGTCGGGGAGACACAGTTCTTGCACCCTCGAGCTGCTGTAGCGTCTTGAGCGGCGCGACGTCCATGACTCTCGGACGTGTCCCGCACGTGCAACTGCGGTAGCACCACGAGCGGTGTCAGGTGCCGGACTTCGGTATTGGCCAGGTCGAGGGTGCACAGCTAGCAGCCCACATGGGGCTGTAGCTGCTGCATGTCCAGCGGCTCGCTGAGTGTGACGTCGGCGTCCGTCACGTTGGGCTCGTGCAGCACTGGCAGCAGCTGCAGCACGGCCGCCACGTTGATGGCGGGCTCCTCATCCCCCGGCGCGCCGCGTGCTGGCGTCCCGTACGGATATCCCCAGAAGAGCAGCGCCGGCAGCGCGCGCAGCAGACTCAGCAGGTCCACGCCGGTGCGCTGATAAGAAGCGTCTTCCGTTTTGGCGAACCCTGCTAACTCAACGTCGTGAAGGCGATAGGTATCGTTCACAACTAGTGTATGGGGATGGGGCTACCACAACGGTTGAGAAAGCAGAAGTGAACCAAGAAACAGTGACGCAGTTTCGGATCGAATGGAGAATTTCCACCATGTGCTTTGTGATTGAACCCGGCAAACCCGACACACGCAGAAATGGATCCCCACGGTAGCTAGACGGTTCGCGTCACACATTCCCCATACAAGGGTAATACTACTATGAAAACATGGCCTATTTCACTTCCCGAATTTTCGTGGGATTTTATCATCATTTCCGAAGGCATCTAGATTACATTTCCCATTCCTTCTGTTTGACAACCCCCTGCGTTTATCTCCTCACTTCTGATTTGGTGGAGTTCACTCATTGGCATTCCCCAGCACCACTGTCCTCCTATCCCGCAAGATGGAATACACCGGTAATACTTCCCCGATTCCACCTGCTACCAGCTCCAGACGCACACGTGATTCAGCCCTCGACCTACAAGATCCTATTCCTGGCAAGTCGTCTCTAATGTTTCCCCCTATGTCGAAGTCGATGATCCTGCTGCTGCAACGTCAAGAAACGCATCCGAAGTGCCCAAATCATCCAGGTAAAGTTCACGACAATCACCAAGGAACTGGTATCAAGAACGTACACCCGCAATCCAATGAACTTTGGACCCTACATGCGCGCGTTATTACCCGTAACCCACCATGCCATTATAAGTCCTGGCGCTCTAGGGGCGGACGTCTGATGGGGATATTTCTTGGGGATGATACTGGCGGCCATATCAAAGCTACATTATTCAGCGTCGCTATTGATCACTTCCAGACAATGGATCTTCCCGGGTCGACCTGTGAATTTTCCGGTGGCCGTACCAAATGCACAAATAGAGCCTTCGTTATTTCAAGGGAACAAATTGAACTATAATTTGGAGAATATTTGACCATTGTACGCTCAAGGCTGCCAGCTACCGAGTTTGCCGATCCTCCTCTCGGTCTTTCAAAACTATGCGTGAATTTCTTCGTACGACCCGGTCGCTTTTGTGGGTGTTATTTATGATGTTAACAGTGTTAATGCGTTCACCTCGAATAATGGCCATGACCTTACAAAGCGTGAACTTGCTGTGGTCGATGATTCCGGCACCAAGGAATGTGCTGCGTGGAGCCACCTTGCTCAAGACCGCACCCTGACTCTAAAGGTATAGCCATTATGGTACGAAGCCCAAATGTCTCCGAGTTTCATGACTCTAAATCTGTTAATCTTGGTGCTGGCGGTTCTGTCTACCTCGAGCTCGCGTTTCGCGTGCTGCTGATTTGACTACTTATCGTTTTTGATTCGCTTTGAAACCGGAGAAGACTTAACCAAGCACCTCTGTCTGCGTCAACATGTGTACCTCGTTCATTTTGATTCTCATGTTTTAGCACCCGTTCTTTAGTAGACTCTTTTTCTTCTTTCTATCCTGATTTTCAGCACTGCCAAACTATCTCTCTAGTATATGAAAACTATATGCCTCAGGAACCGAACATTATACGCGTAAGAGACAATAAAAGTGTAACTGGGGCCAGTCCCCAACATACTTAACACATTGGCTCCGACGTGTTAAGATACGACATATCTATTTTATGTTGTAAGTTACGACGTAGCATTATGGATAATAGGAAATTGTAGCGGGGCTACACATTCGGTCAACCTCCACGTTAGTGCAAAACGCACTAATGGATACACTCGGGTGAGCCACATTGCAGTGTGGCCACCATTCATAGTAGGAAGCAATACTATTGGCAGAAAGCAATATATATATGCCAATAAGGAACATGCATTAGGACATTCTGCCAACCACCCGTTGGCAGATCCTCTCTTTATAGATATCAGTTTTAGGAGGCAAGGCTAAAGTTAACATTCAATTCAGTTCTCATTTTCTACCAAAAGGGTTATTAATTGTCTTTATTTAGACTTAACTATACTTACGGAGCTAAGTATACTTAATCTAAATTAAATACACCTACGCTTCCTCCTACACGTCGCGCACACGTGTAAGCTAAAGTAGTGAGCTAAGTAAGCCCACTGCAGGCCCCAGTCGTGTCAGCGTTTGAGACCGATACTCCTTCGCACCCTGGGTTGGGTGCGGAGGTGGCAACACCTGTCCGTGGGCTGCTTGATGTGCGGCGGTCGCCACTCTTGACACTATTCTACTTCGTGCCAAAACCCCTGTGGGTCTCGACCACCAGAGAGACTAACCGCTACAGTTTGCAGCAAGTAGGGAGGCAAGCAGAAAGGATGGCTGCGCGGCAGGTTGGACACCAGCGCGAGATCGCCACACAATTTGCTTGGCGCTTGAAAGCAACGCAGGCATACGGTGCACACGAGATTCTTCATGTGATTGGACTTCTAGCGGCGCGCATGCTGTGTCCCCAGAAGAGGTGCTTCGCTGCACATTGGTTCATGGTTGAGGACGGCACTATACCAGCCGGGCTATTTGGACAGTACATGACGTGTGACCGCTGGCAAAACATCTTGCGTGACCTTCACCTAGTCGACAACACCATAGTCCACGGCCGCGATAAGCTGTGGAAGCTACGGCCTGTAGTGGACCCGATCCAAGAGCGCTTCTTGGCAGGTTGGTCTCTTCCAGACTTGTTCTCATTTGATGAAGGTGTACTTCCTGCCACGCCGAAGCGCAACACCCCTCGCATGTTCATGTCGGAGAAGCCGCACCGATATGGCTCTAAGCTATGTATGATGTGTGACGGAAAGACCGCGTACAGCCATAGGTTTTTTAATCTTGTTTCTCTGTCGTAACTTACAGCTTGCAGCAAATGCTAACATCTCCTTATGTCGCAACTGTTCTAGATTTGAAGTTTATGCGGGCAAGCGTGACACCGCGGATGCAGGTAGTAACGGAATTGATTTCAAGACTGGAGCGGCAGCCGTCTTGCGGAACCTGAAGGCTGTGTTCACTCCTCAATCGCGCCACAACTAGCATGCTGTCGTCATTGGCAGATATTGCACTTCCATTCTTCTCGCCGTGGAGCTGCTAAAGGTGAGCGTTTACGTGGTTGGAACGATCATGACGAATCGCTTGGGTTGCAACAAGAACATCAAGTCAGATAGCAAGACCCACCCAGCAAGCATTCCGCGTGGCTTCTTCGTCTTCTCGCGCTCGGCCGCGGTCCCCGCCATGATATCGGGCCTCTGGTGGGACCGCAAGCCTGTCTACTACCTCTGCATAGGTTCCGCCATGACGCCGTCCACAATCGAGAGGAAAGTCAAGCGGGTGAGCGCGATTCAAGTGGGGTGTCCTCAGTCTGTGAACGACTACCAGAACTGAATGAGTGGGGTTGATCGCCACGATCAACTCCGTCTCCAGAGTTACTCCCTTCAAACGTCCACGCGGTTCTCCAAGTACTACAAGGGCTTGTTCTTGGGGTTCCTCGACCTGGCGCTAGTGAACGCGTACCTGACCCACAAAGAGGTGGCCAAAATCAAGGAAACAGTCGCTATGAGACGTGTCCAGTGGTTTTCAGTCGTTCAGAACCAACTTCTGTAACTCAAGGCCGAGGACTTTGCAGGGGTTCTAGATACGCCACCTCCGTCCAGCCAGAAATGTAGGCGGACAACAGTCCGCCTGACGCACGCACTCCAGCGGTCCGAAGACTGGGTCATCGTAAGCGGCGTTCGAAAGCGCCGCAAACGGTTGTGCAAGGTATTTGCGCTCTTGCGCACAGAGGGGAGTACCGCTCGGAAACAAGGTGTTAAGTGCCAACTAGTGAGCGTGCATGTTGCGCGTATAGACGCTTTTGTGGCTCCAACTTTTAAGGCTCGCTAGGCGTCTGTTGAGAACGAAGGTGGTGGTATTACTGGTACTCTGTAGACCGTATCGGGAATCAGATTTAATAAAGCCCTCCAAACCAAGTTCACTTACAAACACATTCTTTTCTCTTCGTCCTGAAGTTAGTTCACGTCGCAGTTGGACCAAGCTGCCACAAAGCAGCAATGAAGCAATGCTCCATCCTCTGAGCAGCATTCAGCGAGTACTTAACCCTCCGACGTGAAGGGGGCGTCGTCCCCAAGTCGTCTGACCAGAGCCGCTCATTCCTCAATGCTTCCCTGTCGTGCTCTGTCCATGTCGTCCCAGAATTCCTCCTCGGTCCTCGCCTCCCATCGAGCAAAAAGCTCTTGCATGTATGAAGCACGTCCGCCCTCGTGACTTCATGTCGTGCAGGGCAAACTCATCGGCTGCGCATCAACGTCACCCGTAGAGACAAATGGGGTCGAGCATGCGTCTGCTCGGTTCCCGTCCACCGCCAACCCCTCAGCATGGTCCACTTGGCGAGAGCCCCGTGAAAGCCGATCTCAACGGCACGAGACGTTGGCGATGGTGCCGCTCGTGCTGCTGCTCGTGCTGCTGGCGCGCGCGGCCGTCGGCCACCGGCCGGAGCTGCTGCAGCAGCTGGGCGCCAACGTGGCGGCCATGGAGCTCGTGCACGTGGCGCCGCTCACGCCGCAGGCCGCCAAGACGCGCGTGCTGTGCTGGGTGAACACGTACCACGCCAACCACGCGACGCGGCTGCGCGCCATCCAGCGCACGTGGGGGCGCAAGTGCGACAAGCTCGTGTTCATGAGCGACGCCGAGGACCTGCGCGTGCCCACGGTGCACGTGGTGGCGCCGCCGCTGCACGAGACGCTGTGGCAGAAGCACCGCGAGGTCGTGCGGCTGCTCGTGCGCGAGTTCGGCGAGCAGCACTTCGACTGGGTCTTCAAGTGCGACGACGACACGTTCCTGCTCATGGAGAACCTCAAGACGTACCTGAACTCGGCCGAGATCCGCGCCCTCCCCGCGCACGAGCCGGCGCTGCTGGGGCACCGCATGACGCTGCAGTGGTGGGAGATGCAGCGGCTCTTTGAGCCGTTCGAGGACCACGACCCGGAGCACGTCGAGGCCATGCTCAAGGTGCGGGACGAGACCAGGAAAGACGGCGGACTCATCTACACGCCCGGGGGCGGCGGCTACGCCATGAACTGGGCCTACTTGAAGAAGCTGGAGGCGGCCTTCGACGAGCCCTTCTGTCTGCCCCACGAGGTGGTGCCCGACGACTGGGCCATCTCCTTTTGCATGCGGCACTACGGCGTGGTGCCGCTGGACACGAGAGACGAGCTGAAGCGCGAAAGGTTCCATCAGTACGACCCCAACGACTTGTACACGAGGCCGCACGACGAGGACGCGTACGACCACAAGCTCTTCACGTCCGTCTACCAGGAGAACAATTGGTTCTCGGACCATAATGGCATCGGCTGGCAGAACGGCAAGAACTGCTGCGCGCCGGACTCCATCAGCTTCCACTACGTCAAGCCTCCGCTCATGGAGCTGTTTTACGAGTACTACTACGGAGTACAAGTCAAGCCGTAGCTAGAGTGCACTACTTGATAAAAACGACCATGCATAAACGAACCGCCCGGAATGCCCAACTAGACTACATTGGCTGTACGAGGAATTAACAAGTGTGGTTGCTGCCTAGCTGCAGCTGTACGTATCGCACCCTAGAACAAGCTCGATGTCGCCTAGGTTGGACCGCAAGTAGACATTACCGAACGCTAAGCAGTTGTTGGTTGCTGGGTCGCAATTAATACTCCCATGCTTCTCTAGGCCACCAGCTGAATCCTGTAGCATGTGTCGTGAACGGAATATGAGTTCAAGGGCTCAGATAAAGAGTCCCAACCATAGTCTCACCGCCGATTCCACGACACTATCGATTGAGTAGTTGGTTTGACGAATTGACATAGTCCCGTACTCGGACCTCATGTAGTACATCCCCGCAAACGTTTGTGTCTGCAGATCCAGGCACAAAAACTCTGAGCATATGGAGCATATCCATGTACAGCTTCCCTACTCTTACATTAAGTTGAATCGTGATTTTTCCTGAAGCGGACTCAACGTGAATCGTGCCACTAGCTGCAATCTCCTTGAGTTCAATGTCTCCCGATACTGTTGTGACCTCCAACCTTCCCATAAAGGCCGAGTTCCCCTGCAATAACCAGCGATAGAAGGATAAGCTGCGTTTGAGTATCACATCTAGACAAGACAGCGAACCTCAATAGTTAGTTCCGCGCCTGAGATATCTCCGGTTTTGCTGATTAAGGTGATCCAGTTGGCTTGCATATCGCCTACCGAAATTAAAGCCGACGAACTTTTAGCTTGAATGTGACTTCTGCCCGTGTTTACCGAACTGCATTGGAACGGTTAGTTAACAAGTTTTGAACAAAGCGAATGCTGCTATTACCCGTGAATGCTGGATAGCGTGAGGCTACTCGCCCCAGTTTCCACTTGAAGATCACATTGTGAGAGAATAACGCCATCCAAGCTGACGATACCTAGAGCTGAATACACTTGAGCCGGTGATTCAGCGACTTGAGTATTGCTAGCATCAATCGTCAGACCCTCGATGGTGATGTCACCAGATGTAGTTTCAATATGCAACTCGTCCCCTTGAATCTTAAAATCTGAACACAGAATGCTTGACAGCTTTGTCGTGATACTAAGCCCCTGGAACGTGAGGATATTTGAGCCATTCACTACGATAGACGTATTGCTAGTGATAGCAAGACTCCTGAGTTGGTCGACAGGCAATTCGACTTCCATTTTAGATCGCTGCATCATGTCATGTTATGTTAACGTCTTGAGATCGATCGCGAAATGAAAGAAATTCTACGAATTACGCACCTGGCATGACCCGTCGATCCATAGAAACTGAGTTGCTCCAAGAGGCCAAGCATCAACGTGGACCGTATTGTTCTTAGTCTCTATCTTGTACATGCGTGTCGCTGCAATGGTACGATCCTAAAGGTACAGGTGAATATTGATTATGGACAATATGGTGAGCTTTTTCGAAAATGCCTACCTCAGATCCGTAGAAAACAATATCCATCGAGCCTGCTTCAGTGCTGGCAGGTGAAACGACAATTTCACCTCGCACAAACGCATTTGCCAGTACTATAGAATTAACTTCGTTTCCGGTACTGGAGTTCACAAGGGGAAAACTGGTGGACGCAATACGGCTATCGATACTGTTGCACTTCGCGACGAACACCACATTTGCGCACATAACTGCTAAGATAAAAGTCACGACTAGCATAATAAGCACAATGATGACTCGCATCGCAATCCGCTGTCGTCTTGTTGACTTATCGAAGAGCATAATCCACTACAAACGGAGATTTCAACGTAATTAGTCAATGACAAGTCGTGGTTTTAGTGATCGAACAACTCACCTGCTGAAAGAAAGCAAGTGGAGAGTCTGCTTCGGGAACGCTGGCGTTCTGATCGATCGGGTCGAGACGGACAGCAGTTTGTTTCAGGTCCTTAATGCTGCGTCTTGCTCGGGCAAGGCGTTGCTTCCATGACGTTGCATGACGCATCAGTGACAAGCTCATCCCCGCTTCAGAAAGAATAAAAATCCCTGAGAGAAGTCCCACGAAAGCAACCGCGTCCAAATTGCATCTCATCACTGTCGCAAATCGATTACGGTCATATATCGCTTGTGACGTTGGGGGCAGTAAGATGCGAATGCTTTCCCAGTTCTCGAGGATACTATCCTCTACAAAGTTGCGTTCAGCGAAGCAGGCAATTGCCAGAACCACTGAGCATGCACCAATAATGGCAGAAATCAAGTAGCAAACAGAAAGAAGTCGACGGTACTCGAAGTTGCCTCCCACAAATGCAAGAAGTGCAACAATTAGAAGTAGGACCCCACTGGAAAAAATTGCGAGGCCTGCGTATGGTGCCGAGGCCAGTATTCCAGTGTCGACAACATAGTTGCCGCCGATAATGAGAAAAAGGGACAGAGGTAACATGATCACGCTGAAAATCTACGCACGATATTGGTGTAAGTCTCTACAAGTGAGGATTGTCGGCATCAGTCGCAATTATTTACCTGCAGGAATGCTACTGCCGCACGTCGCTCACCTAATAACCGGCGTAAATACCAGCTAAAACACAGATGCGCTGTAGCATCAACGATAAGCACAGTCGCTGCAATTTCCAGTATTTTCTTCGTCTCAATAAGTAGCTGACAAGCAAAGATAGTTATTAGAGTGTCTCCTTTATACCAATAGGAGGCACAGCAAACCTTCTCTCTACTCTCAATATCGCGTAAGAGTAGTGATTTCTCGATAAACGTCGCGACCTCGAGCTCGATGCTTGAAGTGAACAAGAGGCACAAGCCCCCAAGAATTAAAAATCCAAAACTCGTTCCAATGGCAGCCATGAAGCTGGTCACTGCTGCCGGGGTCGAATTGCGAATTCCCTGATCCAATACGAATGCGTTAGCACGTGTAGCTACCGAAAGATGACACTTCAGCTTACAGTAAGCCCACAGAGAATGCTTGTCACTCCGACCGCACAACTTAGTATCAAGATAGTTTTATGGAGGGTTGATGAAGCGTACAGTACAAAGAGAACAGCGGTGCTAACTAGCTCGAGTAGGAATAGTAAAGCGCTGTAGCATCTTGCCTTGCAGGTGAAAGACGGCGGTGCCAATAAGTTACGAGGCATAGGGAACTTTCAGCGTGAGCAGAGTGTTGTGCACCACAGCGATTCAGTACCAGTGTCGGTGGTTCCACCAGAAAGCACTTCACGCGTTTCACATTGACACGGGACAACGCCCGTTATTTTGGTTTTCTGCTAAGTCTCACCACTGGTCTCATTTCGAAATCCTTCCTCTCCTACTTTTACACGCTCACTCTGTCCAACATGGCGGATTGGTACATGGAAAACCTGTACATACTCGCTGTCGTATTTGGATGCAGCACCGTGGCGTTCGTTTTCGCCTTTATTGTCATCAACACGCGAATGCGACGGAAGTTCGTTGGTGCTGCAGCTGAGAATCGGAAAACGCCGGATACACCGGAGCTGGTGTTGATCAAGGCTCACACGCGGATGGTTCGTTTTCTCTCGGGCGTGGGCATTCTCCTCGAAGCAGTGCTTCTGGTGCGAATCACGCAAATGCCCTCCACCGGCTCGTCGTACTCCCTCTCGATCCTTCGCCCCGTGATCAACCTGTGCGTGTTCGTGATGGGGTTTATGACCAGCACCCACGCCTTCCGCCTCACATACCTGCTACTACTGGGCCAGATCATCGTGTTCAACACCATCGCCGAGGTGTCGTTCGCCATGGTCACCGACTGCGTGCAGACACGCGGGGTCCAGTGCGGCGAGGTGGCGCTCTCCTTGAGCGTCCTCCAGTTCTTGAAGCACCGCGAGCTGTCCAGCCTCTTCCTGCTGCCGTGGACACTCCTCGAGACGGCGTATCTGTGCGTGGCCATCGGCTTCTGCTCGTCCAGGTACTCGGCGCGGCGGCTGTCGCTGTCCCGCCCGACTTTCAACCTCCGCGCCGCGCTGCTCGCCCACTTCCCCGCCCCCCAGCGAGCACCAGCCACCTCTCAACCCGCCGCAAAGCGCTCCCGCTTCGCCGCGTGACGTGTGCCCCCCCCCACGGGCTCACTTCAACTTGAACATGCACATGCACCGCCTCGTCTCACGTGACCCATCTCCCCGCATATACCGGTATTTACTGTCCTCCTCCGCTCCAAACTCTCAGAGGTCCTAACCCTTCCAAACAGCCTAAGCCTCTCCTATCTCATGGTCCCGTCGCCACGCTCCACTCCGTCCGCCCCACCGCAGCAATAATGGCCCAAGCCCCACCGGCGTCGCCGCCGCCGACGCGCAAGCCGCGGCGCACGTTCCACATCCAACTGGGCGGCGAGCCCGCGGAGATCAACTTCAAGCAGCTGGCGACGGGCGGCGCGGCGTCGGCGCCCAGCGGCGGCAGCAGCAGCAGCAGCGGCGGCGTCGCGCCCCGTGGGCGGCCGCAGCGCTTCAACATCATCGAGCACCTGGAGAAACGCTACGGGGGCGGCGCCGTGCTGCATGACGGCGGCGACGTGGGCGGCGGACCCGTGGAGCGGCGCGACGACGACGATCTGTACGACTCGGAGGACTCGTTCATCGACGACTCGGAGCTGCAGCAGACGATCGAGGACGCGCGCGGCCAGACGCGCGTGCGCACCAAGCACGCGGGCTTCTTCGTGAACGCCGGCGAGGAGATCGAGACGCTGGAGCAGGAGGACGGGGACGGAGACGCCGGCGGCAAGCGCGCGGCGGACGGCGCGCTGCGCTCGTTCCTGGACCGCGTGCCGGATGCCGCGGGCGACTGGCAGCCCGACGAGCAGGTGGTCAAGAAGCTCGAGGTGCTGCGCACCGCCGTGCAGGAGTGTGAGTTTGGGGGGGGGATGGGGGGAGGGTGACGAGAGCTGACGGTGGTGCTGTGCTGTGCTAGTGGCGGAGGCGGCGCCGATCCCGAAAGTCTTCCCCAGGTCGCTGGATGAGCCGCTGCGCGCGGTGGACAAGCTCGTGGTGGAGGCGCACCCAAACAAATGGCGCGTCACGGGGTACTTTGCCACGCTCATGACCTTCTTGCCGTACACGAAGCAGTACCTGAAGGTCGCTTGCGGGATGATGCTTTTTTGCTGCTGTTTTGCTCGGCACTTACTGGGCTGCTGGACGGTCGTGACTGCAGTCGAACATGCTGCGACTGGAGGCGCGGGATGTGGCGAAGAACGAGAGGGAGAAGCTGGACACCGCGCTTGAGGCAATCGCACAGCATATTGCTGTGTATGGTACACGAGCAGTAGCGGAGCCTGCCGACACGGTCAAGGCTGGTACGGAGACAAACCTCCACGCTAACGGATTGTTTCCGTTGATGCTAAATGCCAGGCTTGATATTTTTTTATTCAGATATCGCGAAGGACAAAGAGCTGGGCACGAAGCTGCATGCATTGCTGGAGCTTCAAGACGAGTGGGTCTCCAAAGAAAATGATTATCGGTACGGCTTGTAGCGGACTCTGATTGCACAATCCGAGCTAACAACCACGTTTTGTAGGCAAATGCTCAAAACAGAGGACAAGAAGCACATGAAGGAGGCGGATTATAAACCGCTCAACCAGCGCCAGGAACGCAATCGAATGTTCAATCGGGTATGTGGATGTTGCCATTTATATGCTCCGTGCAAGAAGTTCTTGCCAAGAACCTTACACGGTGTTTTGTGCAGATTCTCGCCCTATTTACATCAGGTCTGACCGATCTTCAGACATTGCGAGCCTTGAATAAGGCTGCAAAAGCGAAAACTGCGAAGAAACCTGCTCAGCCCAAAACGCCGGTGAAGGGGGCCACAGCAGCACCAAAAAAGAAGGCGGCCGAAACACCAACCACCGGAGGAGCTGCTCCCGTGAAGCGGTCAATTAAGCCGTTTAAGTCACGAATGATGGACGATACTCCACCCTTCGTAGAGGCTGACTTTGAGGAGGTTGAACAGTGAAATAGAATGCGGTCAGTGGCAAAAAGTCAACTACATGAGCAATGCTATTAGAAATGATTCTTTTCATCTATTCAGCCTTCACACGATCGAACACAATGATCATCTCGCAGTGCGGAGTGTGCGGGAACATGTCCACCGGGACGGCGTGCACGGGTTCAAAAGCCTGACCCTGGAGAGACTTGGTGCTGGGGCCGCAGAGCGTCACAGCATCTCGAACCAGCGAATTGGTCGGGTTGCAAGAAACATACACGATACGCTCCACCGGCGGACAAGCACGGAGTGCGCGAAGAACTTGGTGGTGCAAACCGGCACGAGGCGGGTCTACAATGGCCACAACACGATTGAGGTGCTTCTCGTTCTCCTCACGCTTCTTTTGCAGAAGTTCCTTCATCACGTCTTCAGCCTTCGAGTTAACAAAAGTCACGTTGTTAACTTTATTGAGTACCGCGTTCACCTCCGCATCATCAGTGGCAGGCTTGCAGATTTCAATGCCAACGACCTTGCCCACACCCGCCGACGCGCAGATTCCAATTGTGCCGGTGCCACAGCACACATCATACAGAAGGGTGTGCTCATCGGCATTGGCATGCTGCTTTACAAGCGAGTATAGCTTCTCAGCTCCAAGCGTGTTAACTTGGAAGAAGGCGTTCGGGGACACAAGGAACCGCATACCGAGCAAATGCTCTTCAAGCTTGGTCTTACCGAACACGTGCTCAACGGGGTCATTATCCGACGGCGCCGACAGGCCCTCGTACTCTTGGATGAAAATGGACGTCATCTTGAAGGTGTTGCTCTCATCAGTCAGACGCTTCACGACCAGTTCCTTCAGAGCGGCCTGCTCTTCAGGTGTCCTGCCAGATGGGTTCACCTGCACCATGGCCATGAGTTCGCCAGTGTTAACACTCTGACGCACAGTCAGCAGACGCCACACACCCGACTTCGTGGTAACATTGTACACAGGGATATCGGACGTCTCCAGGATGTTTTGCATAATAGCGCACACGGCCTTCATCTCATTTGACACGTTCACACACTCGTCAGGTTTGCTGACAACAACACAGCCGTCACGGAACAGACTAAGGCGGAATCCAAGGCAAGGCTTGTCCTCATTGTCAAAGCCAAAACTGAACTCGCACTTGTTGCGGTAGCCTTCCGTCACAGGGGAGGCACGGATTGAGTCCATTGGGCAGCACAGTCCCTTGTGGCTGGCGAAGCCGGAGAAACTTGCACCCTTTACTTCAGCGGTCAAAGCCACCGTTGCCTTGATCGTGCCATCCTGCTGCACGTACTGCAGAGACTCCGGGGTGAGCAGGATAAACAATGTGTTGTGTGATGTGATGCCGATCGCCTGTGGCATCGTAATGTCAAAAGTTTCAAAGGTCAGAGACTCTAGTGCCGTCGCATCCATCGGAGCGCGCGACCACGGTGTAGCACAGTCCGCCGCGGTATTGTGAGCGTAAAGGAACCCGTTGTGCAGTCCGATAACAGTAGCGCCCGGGACTTCAGCCAGCAGCTTCCATTCGCCCGACGCAAAGCGGCCAGTGCCTTCCTGCTTGTAGATCTTTCCCTCCTTGGTGCAGCACACGAGCATGCCCCGCAGCGAGGCGAACGACGTGATCTGCGTTCCCTCCGGGCCGCTGCAAATCTTCTCCCACGAGAATCCGTCGCTAGACGCCAAGTCCGGCTTGAGAGCGTAGATCGTGTTGTCCGACTTGACGCCCACGAGGTCGCTGCCAAACGACACGATAGCCACCACATCGGCAGCCTCCGCGACACGCAACCACGTCGTGCCAGCTTCAGCCTCATGCGCGCGCGCGTACAGCACGTCGTTGGCCACCGCATAGAGCGATCCGTGGCTGTTGAGCCACTTGGGGATCTTGAACGTGTACTGCGGCTTGGCGTCGTCCACGTAGACGTCTGCGGGCTGCTGCCTGGCCTCGTCCGCCTCCTTGTCCTGCTGCTGCTCCTGCTGCTCCTTCTCCTGCAGCTGCTCCTTCTCCATCTTGCGCTTCTTCTTGGCGACGTTGCGCTGGTCCTGCGCCACGCGCTTCTCCTTCTTGCCGAACTCCTTGCGCGTCTGGCGCACGATCTTGACCAGCACCTTCTTCATCTCCGCCTCCTTGCGCTCCAGCTGCTCCTCGTAGGGCACAGCAGCCCACGGGGTCACGACGTCGCGCACGTCGCGCAGCGCCACGTCCTCCTTCTGCTGCTTCTGCTGCTGCTGCTCGGCCGCGCCGTCGCGCTCGCGCTTGCCACGCGCGCGCATGGGCTTCATGCTGCGCTTGGGCAGCGCGTCCTTGACCTCCAGCGGCTCGCCGTTCCAGTCGATGGCCTGCATGAGCGGCAGCGCCGCGGCGCGCTCCTCGGCCGAGCGGAAGTGCACGAAGCCGAACGAGAGCTGCCGCGCCTTCTGCACCTTGAGGAACTGCACGCCGCGCGCGCGCAGCAGCTCGCTCAGCGCCTTCGAGTCCTTCCACTTGCCGTAGTTCATCACGATGGCCTTGACCTCGTCCTCCGCGGCGGCGCGCGCCTCGAGCGGAGCGTCCATCGCTGCGCCTGCTGCCGTCCACTGGTCCGTCCACTGAGGAGTGGATGCGTCCGCCGGCCACCATCCACTGGGTACCACGTTCCTGGTACAGCTAAAACCAGTGGATCAAAAACTGGGGCGCGGGGGTGGGCACTCTCCGGGGGGGGGGTCGTGATTAGTGACCCGCACTGCGCCCCGTCCATTCCGTGACCTTTCGATGGCCGTGGTGGACGCGGCGGACGCGGACGTGCAGGCGCCGAGCCGCGGCGTGCGCGGCTGGATGGAGCCGCTGCTGCGCCCCACGGAGCTGCGCGAGGGCTTCCAGGTGTCGGTGCACGCGAGCCCGCGCCTGCTGCTGCGCGAGCTCCGGCACGTGTTCCCGGCGCAGCTCAAGGGCGGCGACGCCGTGCTGGCCGTGCTCACGTGCCAGCGGGCGCTCATGGACCTGAGCCAGTTCGGCGTGGACGCCGACCACGAGAAGGACCGGCTGCTGGAGACCTTCGTGGCCTTCGCGCAGCGCGTGGCCGGCGCGCTCGCCGCCAAAGGCTTCTGGGCGGACTTCATCGACCCGTGCTCGGGGCTGCCGGTGCGCGACTCACGGGGCGCTGCGGGCGCGTGCGGCGTACGGACTGACGTGGCGCTGTGCTCTCTCTCTCTCTCTCTCTCTGCTACTTCAGATGCTCACGCTGTCCAGCAACAAGGTGTACAGCGAGGTGGACGGCGTGGAGCTGCTGCTGCGCTACCGCTGTCTGAGCGCGGGCATGTGCAAGATCCTGGTGCACCCCGCGTGGGGCGCGGCGGTGTACCCGGCTTCGCTCTTCACGACGGCGCCGTTCGAGGTGGTCCAGGACGTGCTGGCCTCACTGCCGGACGATGCCTGGAACGTCGGGTCCTGACACCTCCCACAGCTCTGGGCAACTCCCGTGGCGCGAACGGCGCGGCTGTACTAATAACTTGTAATAAATCCATGCACGCACCCCGACTCCGCGGCTGCGGCGCATGAGAATTCCTGGCCGGCATCCTCGGGCAAGCTGCTCCCATACTTCT
The DNA here is from genome assembly GCA_030267785.1 of Phytophthora fragariaefolia. Lineage (NCBI taxonomy): Eukaryota > Oomycota > Peronosporomycetes > Peronosporales > Peronosporaceae > Phytophthora > Phytophthora fragariaefolia. The sequence continues at coordinate 19,246 of BSXT01001187.1, forward strand.
TCAGTACTTAGCACTGTCCTTGCCAGTTTTTCTGACTTTAGTACGGTATCAAGAACATTTTGCTGTGCTTGGCCTGAGATACCGAAGCTGCTCCTTGAACGGAGTCGTCGTTTAGCGAGCTATTGGTGCCAGGATTCGGTCACGACAATGCAATTCGTTGCTGCATGGTAATATTGCTCGTTCGACCCCCAAGTTCGCGGAATATAGCGTGCAAGGCCTATATTTGCATAGCTGGACTGTTGTCAGACCAGATTAGTATGGCGATCGATAGCGTGTGGACCGACAGCATGGGCAGCTATGAAGTGCGTCCATCGACCTCCGCTGGGGAGAAGGCCCTGCTCGGTAGAGGAAAAGTAGAGACTGGAGAACCTGAAACTCGGCGCTCCACCAATTTAAAGCTCAGTCAAAGGAAGAAAAGCAAGCGAAGACAACAAGAAGATGCCACTCGACAAGTCGCGAGTCTCTTGCGAAACGAGAGCGATAAGTTGAACGAACAGCTGCTGATTGCAAGTGAGAAGGGAAAGCAACGCGCTGTGTTCCTTTTGCTTTACCAAGGGGTTGACAAGGATCGGTGCAAAGGACTGGTACGACTGAAGAGTTTGGGAGGCGCAAATGGCTATTATTCTAACCTTTGTGACGTGTTTTACAGCTCGGGTATTCCCCGGTACATCATGCTGCAGCAAGAGGGCATTTGGAAGTGTTAAAGTTATTGCTCGACTTCGGCTGGAGCGCTAATCTTCCCAATGATGCACTTGAGACCCCGCTTCATCTCGCTTGCTTCAATGGCCATGTTCACGCGGCAGAGTTTTTGTTGGATAACGGCTCTGAGATCAACGCGCGGAATGAAGACCAAGAGACCCCACTGTTTTACGCTGCCCGAAAAGGACAATACAGAGTTGTGAGACTACTTGTTCGGCGGGAGTGCGACCTCGCGGCCAAGAATCGCTACGGAGACACAGCAGAGGAGGAAGTTACCGACTCAAAGACACAATCCGAGTTCACGGCTGGGAACGAAGACTTGCGGCGAGCTTTAGAGAACTTGCGAGGGCACGCGAACGACGTTGGAGAGCACATTTTATCTCAGCGACTCCGAGAACAAGTGCTATCATTTCTGGATCTGAAAAGCCTAGGCTATGCTTCTCAAGTTTCCTACAGGTGGCATCGAGCTGCAGACAATTCGTCACTGTGGAAGAAACTGGGAGTATCGCGATGGGGTTTACTACTGAACGCAACAATGGGAATGGGTGCAGTCCCTCAGACGTCAATGTTACGTGCTGCAACAAGTTGCTTTCTACGCTTGAATTTATCTTCAAAGGCATCGCGACGGCCGTCCAGCTGTGATCAAGCATTCCTCGGCCGAACATTGCCCATTAGTATGGTCGAAAAAACACGGCGAACTTCGCCGAAGACGTTAGAAATGTGAGAGATCTACGTAATAACCATCATTGACTACACTGCATGTACTCTACTGGTGACAGAATATCAAGCTTATCTCAAAGTCCAATTGTTTTCCAAATGCATCCGAACCGGTGGTCCTTGCATCATCGGGCAGACTGTACGTAAGTGTAGGGGAAGCAGCACCCCGCCCTGCGTCCACAGCGGCCAGAAAGCTTGACCCTAGTATTTACCCTCAGATAACTCTGCGAATCACGCATTGCTGTTACACAAACTATCCTATATTGCTGGAAGAAGAGGTGCCATGGTTGGCGGCTGGGTCTGAAAGTAGACAAGAATGCGTGCAGTCTGTCGATATTTGAGAATGGTAAGCAAGCGAGGAAGAACAAATACTCCAGCACGTCCAACGAATTTTTCTTTTCGTGCAGCTACTGCAGTAATTGTACTCCAAAATGACACTTAAAAAATCTCTAGGGTGGCGTTCGGGTTCACGGCGTAGACGCCCTTGTAATTGTCAAAGAGATCCTGTAGTGCTTGCACGTACTGCGCTTGGTACTTTTGTACTTCTTCCTTGCTGGGATGTTCAATACGCGGGAACCGCAGTGGCTTGCCCACAACAGTGATGAGGTCCACATCGTTGCGGGGGAGGTAAAAGCACAAAGCGTCTCCAAAGAAAAGGGTTCCCGGAATCTTAAACCGGTTCAACTGCAGACGAAACCACTGCAGATACGGGAATGCGTGATACGTATACTCTTCGCCGAACGTGTAAACCGGGTGCACATAGCAGCCATGTTGCAATGCTATCTTGATAAATCCGAAGCGCTTCTTGAGGTACAAGCGGTGCTTGCCTCTCTGAAATAAAGTTGCCTCCTCGAAGCCACCAGGGATAATGCTCACGTTGTAATCGCTGCGCATGAACTTGAGCATGTTAGATTTCGCGCAGCTGCTGTATTCCATCCAGTTCAGAATGTCACGAATGAGCGGGAACCAGAAGAGGTTTTCCGCCGACAGCCATCGGCAAGCAGAGCGATCAAAGCCCATGTGGTACGCTCCGTTGAATGAAAAGCCGCAGGTAAGCACTCCGTGCGGATGGAACGCAAAGAGATTTTTTGTCCCCTTCTCCACAAACGGCGTGATGTCGTTCTCCTCAACCGCCTTGCTCGCAGCAGCTGCGCTGAAGTGCTCGGCCTCGGCATCGTTCTGCCGGTCTTCATCATCACCATCAGCCGTGACATCATCGCTGTCCTTGGACTGCTCCTGCTCCCTCCCCAGCTTCTGCTTGGCAAGCTCTCTCTCCTCGAAGATGGTCACGTTCAGGCGGAAGTACGGGTAGTGCAGCAGAATGTAGCGCGCCAGACGCCGCATGCGTGGCCACAGATGCAGCGAGTCGCGCGTGACGTAGTGGTAGCACTCGTACAGCACCGTGAACGCCAGATACGCCTGCACGCTGGTGGGCGGCGGTGTTGCCTGTGCCCAGCCGCCGCTGCGCAGCGCCGTCACCGCCCAGCGAGCCACGCACAGCCCCGAGTAGAGCCACATGGCGATGTACGCCCCGAGCCCGAAGATCCAGAGCCCGAAGAGCGACCAGAGCAGGAAGCGCCGCATCACGAACCCGCGCAGCGTCATGAGCTCCGGCACCGCGTCGTTGTTGGGCCACGCGGGCGTGCGGCCGCTTGCAGCGTGTCGGAGCCTTTGGACGTCGGGCATCGCTGCTGGTGACGTACACTTGAAGAATGACGAGCCGTTGCAGCCGTACAAAACCGTTACGAGTGTCGCATACTGCACTTGTACATAACTCGAACACAAACTGAAGTTGACGTGCACCATGTAAAGTGGACAAAGAGACGGCGTCTATTTACCGTTGTCGGTAGGTACCGGTACTGTAGACCCGCGTCGAGGCTCAGAACAGCTCGAGCTCGGCGTTCGGGTCGACGGCGTACACGCGCTTGTAGGTATCGAAGAGGTCCTGCAGAGCCTCGACGTACTTGTCGTGGAACTCCTTCACGAGCGCTCTGCTCGGGTGCTCGACGTGCGGGAGACGCAGCGGCTTGCCGACGACGGTGATGAGGTCGACGTCGGGGCGCGGCAGGAAGAAGCAGAGCGGGAGGCCAAAGAAGATGGCGCCGGGAATCCGAAACCTGTTCAGCTGTAGACGGAACCACTGTAGGTACGGGAATGCGTGGTACGTGAACTCCTCGCCGAACGTGTACGCCGGGTAGACGTCGTAGCCGTGCTGCAGTGCCAGCTTGATGAATCCGTAGCGCTTTTTGATGTACACGCGGTGCTTTCCTCGCTGGAAAAGGGTGGCTTCTTCAAACCCTCCCGGTAGAAGGCACAGGTTCTGGCCCGTGCGCATGATACTCTGCATGCTCGCCTTGGTGCTGCTACTAAACTCCATCCAGTGAAGAATGTCGCGCATGATCGGAAAGAAAAAGAGGTTCTCGGCCGAGATCCAGCGGCACGCTGCCCGCTCGAAGGCCATGTGGTGCGCTCCGTTGAGCGAGAACCCGCAGGTCAGCACGCCGTGCGGGTGGAATGTAAACAGAGCGCGTTTGTTCGGCTCGACGTACGGCGTCACGTCGTTCTCCTCGACTGCCGCGATGGCCACTTCCGCCCTCAAGTGTCCGCCGCCTCGCTTGTCTTTCTCAGCTTCCCCGCTCTCCTTTTCCCGCTCCGGTTCCTGCTGCCTCTTGGCTCTCTGCTTCGCCTCCTCCCGCTCCTCGAACACGACGACGCTCAGGCGGAAGTACGGGAAGTGCAGGAACACGAAGCGCGCCATGCGCCGCATGAGCGGCCACAAGTGCGGCGACTGCCGCGTCACGAAGTGGTAGCCCTCGTACATGGCCGTAGTCGCCAAGTACAGCTGCACCACAAGCGGCAGCGGCGTGGCCGCCGCCCAACTGCCGAGGCGCACGGCGCTCCAGGCCGATCGCGCGACGCAGAGCCCCGAGAGGAGCCCGAGCCCGACGAAGCTCGCCAGCCCCACGATCCACAGCCCGAAGAGCAGCCACAGCAGCACGCGGCGCAGCACGCGGCCGCGCAGCGTGCGCAGCTCCGGCCGCGCGTCGTTGTCGGGCCACTCGGCCGTGCGCCCGCACGCCGCGTTGCGCAGCATTGCCACAGTGCCCGACCTCCTTAGCGATAAAACCCCGGCAAGTTCTTGCCAGGCATGCCACAATATGGCCAACCCGTTTTGCTTTTGTGGCGCGTCCTCCACCAGCCCGCCACTATTGTGGCACAAGCAGTGGCGCTTTAATCAGCGCGTCTTTTCGTCCAATCAGCGGCCGACACACCGCATACGCGTTTGGGGAAACGGTATCAATACGTCAGCCACTAAGCCTCCGGCGCTCCGACATGGCGCTCGTGTTCCTGCTGGGGCGGCGCGGGGCGGCGGCCGCCTGCCGCGCGCCTCTGGCAGGCCGCCGCATGACGCGCCGCCCGCCGCAGCAGCAGCTGGCGACGTGGCCGCGGCTGCTGCCGCAGCAGGCGCTCGCGCTGCAGCTCCAGGTCCGAGCGCAGGCGAGCGCGAGCGTCGCGCGCGACGCCTGGACGCGCCGCAACGCCGCGCGGCCGCGCGCGTTCGCCAATGTGCTGGCCACGTCGCGCTCCAGCGCGGGCGGCGAGTCGCTGGCGCAGACGCTGCGCCGCCTGCTGCGCGTGGCGCTGCACTTCGCGCGGCTGCTGGGGCTGGCGCTGCCCCTGGCGCTCACGGCGCCCGCGGCGCTCTCGGCCGGCGCGCTGCTGCCCGCCGTGCGGCGCCAGTGGTGGGCGCTGGCGCTGTGGCTGGCGCAGTTCGCGTCCCCGACGGTGATGAAGTTCCTGCAGTGGGCGTGCACGCGCCGCGACATGTTCCCGGCCTCGTTCTGCGACCGCTTCGAGCGCTTCCACGAGCACGCGCCCGTGCACTCGTGGCGGCAGACGGAGGACGCGCTGCGCATGGCCTTCGGGGACGCGTGGCGGGACGTGATGGAGCTGGACACGCTCCCCATCGGCTCGGGCTGCATCGCGCAGGTCTACAGAGGACGCATCCTGGCCACGGGCGAGCAAGTGGCCGTCAAGGTCATCCACCCGCACGTGAAGCAAATGGTGGCCCTGGACTTGCAGCTGCTGCGAGGCCTTGTCGCCGTGCTCGAAGTCGTGCCGACGCTCCGGTGGCTGGGCGGGAAAGACAGCGTCACGGAGTTCGCGGCGCTCATGGAGAAGCAGCTGAATCTCAGGCTCGAAGCAGAGAACCTAGCGCGCTTCAGTGAACACTTCCGCAACCGCAAAGGACTGCGCTTCCCCGTGCCATTGATGGACTACACGACGGAAAACGTCTTGATCGAGAGCTTTGAAGACGGGCTGCATTTCAGCGAGATAATCGCACAGATGGAGCCTCCGCGTAGGAAGGCCGTGGCGCGCGTGGTGCTCGAAGCCTACCTCCGAATGGTATTTCTCGATAATTTCGCCCATGGCGACCTGCATCCAGGTAATCTTCTATTTGATGAGCAAGGCGCTGGAAGCAGCTCCCGTGTATCGCGGTCAGAGGCGATTCGGAATGCTGGCGTGGTGGTGATTGATGCCGGCATTGTGACGAAGCTTGAACATCAAGATCTGCGTAATTTTGTCGAACTCTTTCACGCAGTAGCTACGGGCAACGGATACAAGGCTGGCGAACTCATCGTGGCAAGAAGCAAGGGTAAAATACTACCCAACGGAGAAATTGTTCCAGCCAAGTGCAAGGACTTCGAGTCGTTTTGCACAGGGATGGAGAAGATTGTGAACGAAGCGCTGAGCTGGCGGCTCAGTTTAAAAAATGTGCACGTCGGAGCATTGCTTCGTCAAGTGATGGAGCTTTGCTGTACCCATGAGGTGAAACTGGAGGGCAAGTACGCTTCAATTGTCGTCTCCATCGCGGTGTTGGAGGCAGTTGGGCGAAAGCTAGACCCGGATATCGATATTCTCGCTGTGGCACTCCCAATCATCACGCAGTCGCTCATAAAGAACGTCTTGAATTGATTCAACGCTTTATCTGACAGATGCTGATTGCCTAGGCAACCTGCTGGGGCTTCCTGTAGGTCACCTCATACAGGAGAATGGCCACAAGGTGTGAACGAAGTCGCTCAGCCATTTCGAGAGCTGTTTCGCTGGTCGATTCCGTTCGAGTCTTGAGACTGATGTCGTACTGGACGAGAACATCGGCAGCCAGTGCTGCGTCGTTTGCAGCGGCTAGAGCATCCAGTGACCTGTGAGATCGATCCAAATGTGAACAGATAATGAATGCCACGCACCATAGTGTAGTGCACTCCAGCCATCGTTCTGAGCATAGAGGCAGCTCAATTGTAAGCTTACATAGATGTGTAATAGATCCCAATTCCTTCCTTGCACGTACGTCGGTTTCATCGATGAAAGCCTTCTTACGAAGAAGCAGCTTGGCGACACCCGCATGGTCCTCGCCGCATGCCTACAGTAACTTTGCGTTATATGTACAATCTCACACTACATGTACAGTATGTTCGTGTCTTCGATATATAAAAAACGTGCCAGCATGAGCGGGGTCATGCCACATTTCTGATGAAACAAACAGCACAGCAAACAGTCAAACAAATAAGTAGTCTCTACAAATATCAACAAGTACTTACATCCTTGCGGTTAATCGTGATTCGACGCACAGGAGCTTTGTCTACCAATCGCTCCACAATTTTTTCATGGCCTCCCATTACAGCGTAATGCAAAGGTGTCCAGCGCATGTCCAACTGAGATGACATAAATATTAATCTTACTGTGGCCTTGTCAATCGTGCTCGAAGCAACACGTACATCTGGGTCATCGATCGTGGTTTCCTCGTAAAGAAGCGCCCGCACTACACCTTCCGCACCCTACACAACGTTACTAGTTTTTAGTACACCCAATGCTACACTTCATTACCGTTGTCAAGTACACATACATGTCTACAAGCATAATGCAGGGCTGTCCGGCCCTTTTCCTGTTTACAGGTATTGTATATGAGCAACATGTGAATGTTCTACTAGCATCAAAGGCTTACATCTTTGCCATTGGGATTTTGGTTGTTCAAGCGCAGCCGCTGAGTGATATAACCGTTGTGATCTAACTTGGCTTTATCGCAAGTTGCGGACAAGAAAACCAGTATTGTAAGGGCAGGTACCATGAACCAAGAGGCGACTTGACGTGCATCCTACAATGGATATGGAAAAATATCGTTCGCCGATAAAGCCGAATCCGCTGATTGATTGAGTCACCTTCCACTTGGCGCAAGACCGGCGCCTTTGCTCCTATCTTTCGCTGCTCAGACCATTTCAGCTCCATAAACAACTTGGGAAGATCGTCATTCGCCTTTTTCTTTTGTTTTTGTGCTTTCTTCCTCTTCTTTGGGTCTGCTTCCTCCGCCTCCTTCTCTAGAAATGCTGCAAGCTCTACATCAGAGCCACTTGCCGTGTGAGCCTCGTGTACACCGAGACGAGCAAGCATCAGTAAAATCTCGTCCTGGTGCAACGAAAGTGTCGATTCACTGCCTACAAAACGTATCCCTCCTCTAGCGAACGGGCGGTCTAGCTAAAACCGTCCGGCTAGATCGACCAGCCCCGGTGTTGGTGCTTCGATTAGCCTACCGAGAAGTCTAAGCACCGAAGGAGGTCGTTATTCGCTGTCAGACCCACTTTCAGTTGATTCCTTGCGGCGGGACTTCGTTGGCTGGCGGCGGGGTGAAGGCGATTGTGATGAAGATGGCGAGCGACCACGGGATTCCAAAGACGAAGTCGACGGCGAACGGCGCGATCGGCGACTTTTGAAGCAGTAAGCGCAACGTACAACGAGAAGCAGATGACGTAAGTACACCCACCCACACGAATTCGAATCCATCACAGCACCTCAGTACAATACCTGCTTCCTCGCCTCGGAGACCTGTCCCTGCGTTCCGGCCGCCGATCTCGCGCTCTCTCGAGCGATCGAGACGGTGATCTGCTCCAACAAATAAACGCACCGCTCAGTGAGCGCCTGGGCCCACCGCGTAAAAGAGACCCCCAGCACGTACCGGCGGCTACGACGGCGCTTGAGTGACGGCGAGCGAGATCGACCCCGTCTCGAGCGGCCACGCGGCGAGCTACGCGATCGTCTCCTCGGGCTGCGAGTCCGTTTCCGCGGGCTCGGCGAGCGCCTCCCCCGCGGACTCCTGGGTCGCCTGCGCACACTGGGCGAGCGCCTCCTCTTCGGACTCGGAGCGCGCGGCGGCTGCCGCCTCTGCGCGCCCCTCGAGTCTCTTGTGCCCTCGTGGCCGTGCGCCTGCAGCTCCGCCCGCTTGGCGTGCAGCACGTCCTTGAGCCGGTGCTTCTCCTGCGCGATGCTCTGCATCTCGCGCTTCTTCTTCTCCAAGATGGCGCTCGGGATGCCCGTGGGGTGGCTCTGCGCGCTCAGCAGCAGCTGCCACAGCTCCTCCGTGAAGGCGGCGGCCTGCTTGCCCAGGAAGCCCGTGAGCGCCACCTGCAGCTGGCGCGGGTCCAGGCGCTCGTCCACCTTGGGCTCCAGCAGGTTGATGGCCATGGCCACGACGATGTCGTCCTCGAAGCCCAGCAGCTGCGTCAGGCGCTCGGCCACCCACTGGCTCAGCACCTCGCGCTGCACCTTGCGCACGTCCACGCGCTGCTCGAAGCACGGCGGGAAGCGCATCGCGGCCAGCAGCTTCTTCTCCTGCGCCAGGTGCCGGCCGTCCTGCACGGCGCTCGTGCCGCGGATCGCCATGGCTGGAATGGGACGAGCGAGAGCCCGGGAAGACTGGGAGATCGGAAAAGAAGGGACAAATCACACACGGTTTGGGTCATTTCTTAAGTTCGCACTCTGCTGGGTGTGGATGGATGTGATGAAAAAGCCGCGACGCTTCATGGGGCAGCTTAAGTCTATTGATAGAAGTACAGCGTTGTCGGGCTTTCACTCGTCCTCGTCGCTGGTCTCGAGGCCCTCGTCGTCGTCGTCGTCATCGTCGTCTTCTTCCTCTTCGCTGATCTCGAGACCCTCGTAGGCTTCTTCCTCCTCTTCGGAGTCGTTCTCGCCGAACTCCATCTCGCCGTCGTCCGACTTCTGCTTCTTGCGAGCGGGCTCGTCGTCGGCGACCGGGATGTCCTTGAGCCCGTCGGCGCAGAACAGCACGCTGTTGAGCCGCTGCTTGGCGTAAATAGTGTGGCGGTACTTGCGCGTGTTGACGTCGAAGACGTGCACCATGCGGTCGAGCCCCACGGCCGCGATGTACGGCAGCGTCGGGTGGCACGCTATGTCGCGGATGGAGCCGACCGGGCCCGTGCAGCGACCCATGTGCTTGAGCGTGCGCAGGTCCAGGATGTCCAGGTTCCCGGCCGTGTCGCCGACGTACACCCGCGTCTCGTCGGGCGACACGCAGAGCGACTGGATGGGGTTCTCGCCGAAGTTGTCGAGCTGCTGCACCGGCCGCCGCTTGGTATTCGAGTCGTAGATCCTGACGTGGCGGTGGCCCGTGCCCACGATCGCGCGGTGGCCATTGCTGCTGCCGGGTGTGGACAGGAAACGCATGTCTTTGACCCACACGGGCACGCGCATGTCGAGCTTGTCGTGCGTGACGTTCTTGGCCTTGAACAGCACCTGCTGCGTCTCCAGCGACCACAGGTTCAGGTCGTGCTCCTTGCCGCCCACGCCGACCACCGACTGCGAGGCAGCGTCCAGCCGCATGATGTTCAGGTCACCGCCCACGTTGAAGGACGAGGGCTTGCCGGCGTGCTCCAGCGTGCTGCGCACGAGCACGTCGCCCGCGTCCGAGCACTGCACCACCGACCCGAACTTGTGGATCACGTCAAGACCCACGCAGCGCGTCCCATCCTGCCGCTTCTCGGGCGCCTCCCAGGTCCAGTCCGGCTCCCTGGAGGCGCTCAGACTCTTGCCGTGCGACGCCTCGTAGCTCTCCACGACGCCGTCGGCGCGCGCCAGCACCACGTTGCGCTGGAAGTTGGCGGCCTCGCGCTCGTCCGCGTACCAGCAGAGGCGCTGGATGCCACGTGCGCGGGCCTGTGGCTGCGTGCGGCTGGACAGCACGCGCTGCTCATTCTTCTCCAGCTCAATGGACTTGAGCAAGCCCGTCTCGTCACCAACCAGCACCCGCATGTTGCTGCACTGGCAAATGCCGAATGACACGGTAAGGATTGGTGGGAAATGGCGGGGCGGCGATTGGACAAAAAGGGAATGTCAGGAACTGTAAAGCGGCTTCAGTAAGTGTCTGGTAGAGAGAGTACAGCGGGCCGCGGCTACGGGAAATGGGAACGGCTTTAGTTCGTTTGGATGGCAGAGTGCGAGTTGGCACGGAGGTGAGTGCCACGCGACGCGGACTTTGCTTTCGGTGCATTGCCATATAAAAAACACGTGGGGGGATGTGCCGGTGTTTGTTTCACTCTCGTAGACCAAACTTTGGCTCCTAACTTATACATGTATGTGTTTTATGTGGGTTTACATGGTGAAACAGTCTGGTGCAAATTTATAGAGCCGAACCAAAATCCAACACGGATCTCAACCTAGAACAAAGTCTTGTTGCGAACTGATTCGCCTTAGCAAGGTAGACATCATTTCGCGTTGTACTGGTCGTGAAATTGCCAAATATGACAGTTAGTGAAAAATTATTGTGCATGTGGCTATTTTATTACTTAAGTATTTACTGGAGAGATAAGAGGCTATTTCTGGTACAGAAGTCCCCGCCAGACTTACCAGAGTGGTGCGGCTTTCTGCAACTGTTGCACAATTCTCAACCTGGCAATAACGCGGTGTACCAGCAGACTGTTCACAGACCAATTGTCTCTTCATGGACTACGGATACACTTTGCATTACTCAGGCTTCTAAGCGTCAAAGTGATGCTCGCGGGAAGGGTTCGATAGTAATCTACTTATTATTAGCGTTAGTACTAATAGTAGTCATAAAATATTAGTACTAAAACTATTATGCGAAAGGGCTGGCATTAGTTCAACTAATCAATTTAGTCGTGAAGTTTTCAGAATATTTAGTACTAACGTACTACTAATTTCCAGGACGATATTGGATCTTCGAAAGACGGCTCAATGGTTGGTTGTCTTGTAGCCGCCAGTATCCGATTATCTGACATAGCCTCCTTTGACACATTTTCGATTTTCATAACACCGATCACTTTAATGAAGTGCACTACAGTCGATTGCTGTACGAAAATTCGGAAGCAACAGGCCTGGTTGCATTTGTAGCCAGCACGCTCGTCATCACTGTAGCTGCTAGCTACACAATGGAGCCGATCTGTCTAAACGGTACAATAGACGTAATCGTCATGTACATTAACTACATACGTTAGATTTGTAGCAGTGATTGCTTGTGTCAAAAAGCATTCCCCCGGTACCGAAGAATCCTAGGAGCTGATCCAAATATCTGACGCGCAGTGATCAACCTTGCCCAACCCGACGTGGACAAAAACACGACCCAATCGTTCACTATCCCGGCCGTGGTTACGCATCAGCCACTTGAATGCTGCAAGCTCTAGAGTTCAGGCTTTTCCATCAATTGAATAAAGTTTGGTTCGGTTGAAGTTGCTCTACAATATTCCAAGAACGTATTTTCTCCATAGGATTTTCGAAATGAGCTCGCTGCAAACGCGTAGAAATAGCAAGCGTGCACAGTATGAGTTCGTACAGCGTCACAATCGAGCTGAAATTGATCGCATAAAAGCGAGTAAACGAGGAATGTGGTAGGTTTATTTTAGTACTAATAGTAGCGATAGTTAGTCTTAGTACTAAGCATGCACAGGTGAATTAGTAGAGATATACTAAATTTCAAGACGTGGGGTGGCCGTAGATATTAGTTTTAGTACTAAAGGTGCGAAACCCTCACTACTATCGAACCCTGCTCGCGGCTTTGAGCGCGTCTGCCTCGGGCCGCCGCGCGCTGCTCTCGAAACGGCTTATTGCGCTGTCGACCGGTTGTTTCCTCTCTGCTTCGATCTTCACCTTTTAATTTTGAAATATATATGTAACATGATTTTTGTTGATCCTCAGGCCTTCCCCCTAGCTAATTCTAGATGCACCGTGCGTCTACATGTATTTCGACGCATGCATCAAAACCGCCGCAAGGAGGCCTTTTTATCGGAAGTACGTCGGAGGGCAAGGGTTACATTCACTGGCCAATCAGAAGTCCTAAAAAGGCCGCATGTGGCCGCACGGAATGGATCTTAGGCTTGCCGTGGAGTTGCATGGTGACGATCACAATTCCCGGAGCTGGTGGTGTTGGAAGCAGAGCCGATTCAGTGGGAGATCCACGCATCAACACGCTATGATATACCGAGTGGCTAGTGCCAGAACGATAGTCAAACAATTAAATGGCGAGTGTGGGTACGAAGGCGTTCGGTTGAAAGACAATGTCTCCAGAACGAACGTACAACGAGAAGAGAGGTTATGCAGCGGTAAATACAACTTAGTTCTCAATCTTCTTCCTCGACGCTGTCACGTAATTGAAGAATTTCATCGACGCAATTGAGCAATTCGTTGCACCCCACAGTCGCGTAAAAAGTTTCCCGCTGTCAACATGGGGGTATTTCCTACTGAGCAAATGGTCATTCATTCCCTCATCTCTCCGATGGAGAGGGGGGGGCAGGATGTTCAGCACAAAGAACGCTGATAAACTGCGTGCTCTAGAGCGCGTAGACTGCGGTGAATCGATCGAAGCCATCGCTAGGTCCTACGGGGTCACACGAGTAACAATATGGCGTTGGAGGCAGTAGCTGGCGGCTCTACAAACCGCCAAACCGAAAGCTGCCTTCATAGGCACTAAGGTTCAGGTAGCAGCAGTCTCTCCAGAGAACTAAAAACGGTAAGGCTACGAAGATCGTGCAATGAGTGGTCTTAATATGTTGCTAACTGATTTTGCTGTTAGCTTACTCGGCTGGATTAGGCATACGAGAGGGGCTAAATACTTCTGCAACTCCACCGAGTGGCGACGAGTTGCTCGCGCTCGAGCCCTACTTCGACCCGTGTCCACGCTGCACGTCGTGCGCGCGCGCGGCGCGCCCTTCCGCCCGACGCCGGCCGCGCGTGCGGCGCTACAGGAGATGGCCGCGATGCCTTCCTGCGCGCCGTTGTACTTTGCTCCCCAATATGTCGAATCAAGAAGCCGTGACACGGTTAAAATGTACATATTTCGTTTCTTTCGCCGCAACCGACTCACGTACCGACGGATCACGCACCCGGGCCGAGTAACGCGGCCTGAAATGCAGGTAGAACATATTTTGGAAATGTGTTTTTGCTGTTTTACTAACTAGTCATTAGATTGTTGCTGATCGTTTTTCGCAGTTAATGCTGCATCACATCGAAAGCGCTGCTGTCTTTCCTATCGGGATGCCATATCGATATAACTACGTCTTCAACATGGACCAGCCCTCGGTGTGCGTGGATATGAATCCACACAGGACAATTGAGTTGGTTGGAGCTCGAACGGTGAATGTTATTCAATGTGAGTGCATTAATGTGATTGATGAGATTAATTTAATTTGTAGACTACATCCCTGTTACATGTTGTGATAGCGACGACGCCTGACTCCTTCCGAGCCTCGGTCTTCCTGTGTGCCTCTGCGACAGGTCGTAAGCCGCGACCGATAATCGTGTTTGCAGGGACACCAAGAGTGGAGTGTCTAACGAGGGCCATTTCTAAGCAGGGCCATTTCCAAAAAAGCCAACATATGTCCTTGTACAATTTGAAAACTTCAACGTTGTTGTGGACGGATAAGATCTCTGTAGGTGGTATAGTGATCTTTTGCAATACATGCTACCTGGTTCGTCGGTGGATATCTAATGCTAAATGATACTATACCGCTGGCGCATAACGGTATAGCGTAAAGAGATGGTAGACCGCGCACGTTTGCATGTTTTACATTTTCGTATAGATATCACTTTTGAATTCGAGTTCACCCACACACCAGCAAACTTCGCAACACCAGTGGCACGACACTACAATCGAAGCATTTAACGACGTGTACTCATCTAACAACGAAACCAACGTGTCGACATTTGTCATCCCTCCCTCTCCCGAAGAAAAGTTCCCGTCAGAGGCCGATGCACTCGCTGCTGTCCATCACTGGACAAGATCGCACTATTACAACTTGACTAAGCGCCGGGCTTTCTACACGAACGCGACCAAGGCAACAGTATAGAAGCGAGGCTTGGATGGCGACCGGAAGGGTTCAGCAGAGCACCTTCCTGAAAACACCAGAGTGCGGCCGATGCAGGGCTCCAAGAGAATGGGGTGCAAGATGAAGTTGGAGATCCAGGCAGTATCGAAGGACGACCCTCATGGTCCGTGGAAGATCGTCCATACACGGAACGGTAGTCAATTTCATAACCATCCCGCCTCTGAAGATGCTCGAGTCCACGCGTGTCATCGTCGGCGCGCAGCTGCTGCAGAAAACGGAGGTGGAACTACACAGTCCGTATAGGCGTTGGTGGAAGCTCAGACTGCCGCAGGTGTGTCTGTGGTGAGTATTCGCGCGACTCTGATTCAGGCCAACCCTGATTCGTTTGTCATTCCCAAGGACATCGCGAACACGAGGAATGCAGTCCAAAGATAAAGATAATACAATGCCCCACAGGGATTTTCACCAGTCGTGCTCGGTCTTCCCTAGCAACCGAAAAACAGCCAGCATACACTTTAAGTTGGGTGCCGGGTTGGAGTGCAACAATTGCGCTAGCTGGTATGCTACGCGGATAGCGAGCTTGCACGGCTTGCACATCAGCCGACGTGTAATCTGTATGGGCTGCCTGCTCGGAGCCTCCAGCGCGCGAATGTATAATGAGTATACTTGAGGGATGAACTGGTCATCCACAACCCGGGCGGCGACTTGGAGCTTGATGTGTAGCTTGGTTAGCTGGATGGAGAGCGTTTGCTGACGCGATTGACCTCTGAAGGGGTCATCAAGGTCCCCTCCGACCTCGCGGAACACGCTGACGTACTCGGATCTCTTGGCTTGTCTAAGCAGAGCTGAGAGTGTCGTTTTAGTGAGACCCAACGGGAATGTAATGTACCCATCCGGGGGAAACATAGTTGGTCCCGGGTTGGACACCAATCGAAGACTGATGCTTCCGAAGTCACGTAAGAGAGGCTACTCGTTTTATCCATTTGCCTTCGTCCCTAACGGCGTACTGACATCACTAACGGACGAGGCTACTCGTTTTATCCATTTGCCTTCGTCCCTAACGGCGTACTGGCATCACTAACGGACGAGTTGCATCACTAACGGCGCTGCTCTTTGCGTCACTAACGGTATGCACCACTAACGGGGGTGCGATATACGTCACTAACGGGATGCATCACTAACGGAGCTGCGATTTGCGGCACTAACGGGATGCATCACTAACGGAGCTGCGATTTGTGTCACTGACATCTGCGATTTGCGTCCGTTTTGTTTTTGTTTGATTTGTTCTTTTTTTGGAAATGGCCCTGCTTAGAAATGGCCCTAGTTAGACACTCCCACCAGGAGCGATAGCCCAGGAGGAGCTAAAGGAGCATAAGCACTACGACTGGGACAGAGAATACTACAGGAATCCCCGCCTAATCTGGAAAGGTGGGACCAATAAACACTGAGAGGTTGCGAGATCTGCAAAGGTTTTGCATAGATGCTGATTGTACTGACCTAATACATTTATGTGGGGTTCACGATATCGCCGTAGCGATACCAGAATGCAGCCATCAATTGCTAATGGTATCCTTCGTAGATCCGTCCAGCACTCGCTTCGCCGAGCAAAATGCTGTGTAAATGGAGATATGCTACTCCCGCAATCCAGGAATATACCGCTTTAGGTCATTATTCTCGCTTTCAGCCTTCCATTTGCCTCTGTAAACGAGCAACTCCTTGCATGCTTCATGGGGCGGCAATTTCCCACTGATCTTAAGCTACATCAGTACATGATGTGTCTCTGCACCAGTGAGCGAACAAATCCTGACTAGAATCTTGTACTATCTCTGGCGGGTACATGCGTAAACTCGGGTCCAGATTAGGCGGGGACTCCTGTATACGGTTCAGGCCAAGGCATATTGCGACAAGAAGGTAATGAAAGAGTGGATTGACAAAGTATGGACCCCCGATATTCGAGGACTCAGCGTCTTGTCTCTTGATAGCCTCAAGACGAATAAAATGGAGTCCATCCGGACTCGACTCGTGGACCACGCGCGCACCAGCGTGGTCTACGTGCCTCCTGGGGTCACGGGACTAGCCCAGCCTATGGACATCGCCGTTATGAAGCCCTTCAAGGATAGACTAAAAGATCTCTATATTAAAGTTGTTATTGAAAACGGCATATTCACGGGTGCGGCCCAGAAGCGGCGGCATATTGCCGCTTCAGTGCTGCAGGAGTGGGACGAGGTGGATGGAGGATCTATCTGTACCGGCTTTCTAAAAGCCGGTCTTATTGCGACGGGCCCGCGCGATGAGAGAGGATTATTCGCGGCACCAACGCCTGCTAGTGAAGGCGTAGTTGACGAATTATAATAACAATTAATGCAGGTGGAAGTTGGTTGTAAGAGGGGCTGTCACTTATGGGTTTTTGTCGTCATAGCAAAAAAAGGCAAACCGGCATACTTTTTACTAGGCATAGCTATATAACCGTATGTTACATGACCGCCGTGATTTACTGTAAATCACCGTAAACATCCAGTAACCGTCCCGTAATCTATTCCGTAAACTTCAATGTAATATAACGCAGATGCGTTACACGGTCCTGACCTAAAATGGGAGGCTTACTTGACAGGGCAATTTGGCGCGGTGTGTCCCATTTGTTTGCAATGGTCGTGCGCATCAGGCTGTGCCCTCCCCTTGCCGCGGAAGAGGCCGAACATGCCGTGCAAAGACTACGAGGCATTGGCAGGCGTGGAACTGCTTGAAGAATGGTGGTGCACGATCGATTCGTAGCACACGGGGTGCGGACGTGTGAGTGGCGATGAGGTCCGTGTGAGATGGTGTGTGTGTGCGTTTGTGTGCGTTAAAAAAGGGCCCGTCCGTTTGGGTGCGTTTTGTTCGATTTGACCTGGTATCTTGCCCGAGTGGTCTAAGGGGGCGGACTTAAGATCCGCTAGACGTTACAGTCTGCGTGGG